>CANXYC012270101.1:0-11429 GCA_948193065.1 Aleurites moluccanus
ATTGGAGTACATTCTAGAGCTCCGTAGCTAGTCTTTTGGGTATGCTAGAATATGTTGATGTATAAGTGTTATCCTTTGGATGCTCTTGTTCCTCTTTGATGAGGGATGTCTTCTTTAGATCATTAAGGAACAAGAGAAAGATATGGAATGATATAGTAATGGAATGATTTATGCTTGAATGGATTATGATATGTTTTGGCATGATATAAATATGTGATATAATTGTATGTAAGATTCAGAATGTGGGAGCTCTACGGGTTTATGGTGGCCTTAAGCCTACCCTTGCCCTAGGACCGTCGCACCACTAGAGTTGGGGTGTGACATGATTGCCCTGAGTGCTTGTGTAACGATGTTAAATTATTGATTTTCTATTGTTAGGTAGGCGCATAGTCCTTATTTGTGACAGTTACAGCTGTCATATTATAATTTTGTTGTTCAGCGGTAAGTCAGATTTACTACGGATTTCGGAAACCTTATACTTTCCCATTCCATAGTATCGGTCACGTGCCCAATAGGGTAGGGTCATGACAAAGGTGGTATCGGAGCAAAGGTCCTGCGACCTTCAATATGTTTAAAGTTGAAAATTCTAGATGATCTAAGCTCTTATAACATGCGGAGTATAGGATTCCTTTTTATCTTGTTAAGTCCAGCGTATGCTTGTGTTGATTTGTTAATATTGTTAGTATGATTATGCGTAAATGTTGTATGTTTTGTTGATATAATGAGCTCAAAGACTGTTTTCAGAATGAGGACAGATGATGTTGATGGAATCTTTTCAGTAATGAGATTCATTAGATACTAAGATAAAGTCCAGGTAAGAATATGGTTAAATGCATTTTAAGAGAGTAAGACTGTGAAATCATGTTTAATGATGAATGTGAAAGAAACCTAAGGAAAAAGAATAGAAAGAAAAGAATAAATCGAACCATGTGATTTTCTGGACTATGATATTTTATGTATAATATGGAAATGGGACTTCTAGGGAAATATGATATAGGAGATTTGTTTGGAATCAAGATTAATTAATGAGCATTGATTATATGAATATAGAGATAACAATGAATGATAAATAATGTTCTTTTAAAATTTTGGGGCAATGATGTGAAACACGCTAGTAAATAAACAGTAAGTAAAGGGTGATGAGTTTTAAGAATTTAAAAGATAATATAGGGTATAGGTAAAGTAAGGTATGTGAGTAGACCTGAAAAAAATTACCCATACCCACGGGTAATGCGGGTAATGGGTGTTAAAAACAGCACCCATTAAGAAATGAGTATTTTTTACCCGTTACCCAATGGGTGCACCTATTTATACCCATACCCACAGGTATTTTTTACATGTTACATTCTTAGTTTTTTTTTTTATGAATTGTTTTCTTTGTGACTTTTTTATTTTCTATTGTTTAAAACTTTTAAATTTGTATTGTTTTGTTATTATTTGAAACTTTTTAAATAGATATTCAAAACTATATATATAACTCATTGGTATAATATAAATTTATAATTAATTATATTTCTTATTGGTGGATAATGAGAGTAAGCTTGAGGTTAGACCTGGCAAAAATTATCCGTACCCGCGGGTACCCGCAGATATCCACGGGTAATGCAGGTAATGGGTGTTAAAAACAACACCCATTAAGAAACAAGTATTTTTTACCTGTTACTCAATGGGTACACCCGTTTATACCCATACCCACAGGTATTTTTTACCTAGACCTGGCAAACAGGTACCCATGGGTACCCGCAAGTACGGGTCTTTACGGGTGTACCCAATGGGTATGGGTATAAATTACCCGTTTTTTAATGGATACTAAATTATCATACCCATACTCACCTACTACGGGTAGCGGGTACTTCATATTTTTATTTTTATTTTTATTTATCTATTGTCAATTCTAAAAAGATAATTCATTTCAAGAAATACTATATTTTTAATATAAATTTGTCTTTCTAAATTTTATCTAAGAAACCATTTTATAGTATATTTTCAAATTTATATAATCCTACACAATAAAAAAAGACAAGTATATTTTCAAACAAAACAATTCATTTTCTTGATTATAATGTGAGTTAGCAGTTAAAAGAAGTTGTGTGTATTGAATGAATTTATTGAATAAAAGAATTGAGGGTGATTAAAGTTAATGAATAAGTTGAATGATTAATCATTGATTGAATGTTACGAATATGAAAAGTGTTTAGAGTGTAAGGATGTTCATAAAGGGAACGATCATAAATCCATAAACGTCTTTAGTAAGTGAACAATGATGATTTAATAATGAGTTTCAAATTTGTAAAATTAATATGAAGAAATAAATTAGTAATGGATTCAGGTTCATAGTTAACGAAGTTATATATATATATATATATATATATGAAGAATTGTGTTGAACTAAGGAATCAGATATTGATTGAGAGTAATATGTAAGTTAGTAAAGAGTGTGTTCAATATACAAATTTAAGGAATTATTTAGGATCATAATTAATCAAGATGATGTAAAAAATATTGTAATCATGGAATTTATATGAAGTAATGACAACGAAGCATGGGTGATATTAATTGGAGATTTGAAATTTAAACTTGAGACTAAAGCAAATCGATGTAAAAAAAGAAATTATTAAGGTATTAATAGAATTTGATAAGAGATAATTATATTGTAGTAGATTCTTAGAGATAAGTTGAAAGGAATAGTAAAGTATTTAGGAAATAAATTTGAGAGTGCAGCGGAAGCATGGAGAGCACGGGTCTAGCGGGAGAAGAGTAAGTTAATATCGATAAAATTCGAGGACGAATTTTATTAAGAAGGGAAGAATTGTAACACCCAAATTTTTATATTAATTTTAAAATGTTATTTTATTAAGGAGTAATAGTATTTTAAAAAAAATATTTAATGAATATAAAAATATTTTTCAATTGTATAATATTTTATTATCATATTTTAAAATTTAATTTTTAATTATGAATTTTGATATTATTTTATTGTATTATGAATTGTAAATTATTAAATTAATTACATTAATATTTAAATTAAATTTTATTATTATTATTATTATTATTAAAATTTTATTATATATATATATATATATATATATATATATAAAGAGAGAGAAAATTTTTTTTAGAATTTTAAATTATAATATTATTAAATTATATTATATATATTAAAAAAAAGGACGAAAGTTTTGAAATTTCTAGAACTTTGTCCCTTTCTTTTTAATATATATATATATATATATATATATATATATATATATATATATATATATATCACAAATAAAGAAGATGATGGAATGAAGAAGGGAACGAAGGAAAGGTCGGTCAGTGCATGAAACGCAGAAAGAGAAAAGATAAAATTTCAAATGGTGATTCCGGTCGATTTTGGTTGCTGTTTTTGGGGATCTTGATATCAATGGAAAGCTCTTTTCACGAGCTTTTATTTGATACCAATTATAGATAGAAAGGATGGCCAACAGTAAAGAAATTCGGTGGAGAAAGTTTCGGCAAATGAAACTTTGAAGCTCCGATTTCTGCGAACGGTGGTAACTGATGGTGGAAGGAGGCCATTTTCGAACTCCATTTTTCATGGGCTTTCCAACGGTATCTTTTTTTTCTCCGATCAGAGACCAAAGCCGGGACTAGGAAATATGGGACACACGTAGATTTTCGACAAATTTCGAGTAAGTAGGCTTAAATTTGTTCTAAAATTATTTGGAGATTATTTGGAGACAATTTTATGAAATGATTGGGTATTTATGTTGGTATTGAAATATTTAGACAGTTAATAATTAATAATTGTATTTTTTTATTAGATGCAAAAATTAAAGTAAATTTGTTATATTATTTTGGAATTATTATAGAAATTATTTGGATGAGAATTATGGAAAAATATTGAGTTTGGCATTAGTTTTAGAGAATTTTCAGACAGTAAATTATCAATAACCTCAAAGACAGCTTGCCTTTCTTACCAAATCTTAGAACTCATTTCATAAGTGAGACTTTCAAAAACACTAAGTCACCAACCATGAAACGAAGATCTTTTCTCTTAGGATCGGCATAGCTCTTTTGCCTACTAAAAGTAGCCTTCAATCTTTCTTTGATGATAGGAACTTTTTCTGCTGTATACTGAATCAATTCAAGCCCTTCAATATGCTTCTCTCCCACTTCATCCCAGCACAAAGGAGACCTACACTTGCTACCATACGAAACCTCATAAGGAGCCATCTTGATGGTAGAATGGTAGCTATTATTGTAGGCAAACTCTATCAAAGGGAAATACTTATCCCAATTGCCTCCAAAGTCTAGAATGAACATTCTCAACATGTCTTCTAGAGTTTGGATGGTCCTCTCTGATTGCCCATCTGTCTGGGGATGAAATGTCGTGCTGAAATCAAGCTGAGTACCCAAAGACTCTTGTAGCTTCTGCCAAAACCTCGATGTGAATTGAGCTCCTCTATCAGAGATAATAGAAACTGGAATCCCATGGAGTCTTACTATCTCATCAATATATATCTGTGCATACTGAAAAGCTATGTAGGTTGTCTTGACTGGCAATAAGTGAGCTAACTTGGTCAATCTATCCACAATTACCTAGATCGAGTCATGCCCACTTGAAGTCCGTGGCAACTCTACAACAAAGTCCATAGTTATCCTTTCTCACTTCCATTCTGGCAGTGGCAACTGTTGAAGTAGATCGAAGGCTTCTGATGCTCAAATTTCACTTGCTAACAAGTCAAACATCTTGCTACAAACTCTGCCACATCCTTCTTCATCCCACTCCACCAATAAGAATTCTTGATGTCATGGTACATCTTTGTAGTACCTGGATGAACACTATAGCTGGAATGATGTGCTTCCTTAAGAATCACATCCTTTAAACCATCGATTGCTGGAATGTATACTCTGCTGCCAAGTCTCAACATGCCATCCATCATAGCAAAACCTGAAGCTTTCTTTATTCCCACATCTCTCTTCAGCTTCACAAATTGAGGATCTCTATCTTGTGCCTCTCTGATTCAATCAATAAGTACAGGCTTGACTTGGAAACATGCTAGAAGCACTCCTATATCTGACAAGTCAAAATTGATCCCCTCATCATGCAAACTCTGCACGTCACTCACCAAAGGTCTCTTAACCACCTGAATATGGGCTAAGCTACCCAAAGACTTCCTGCTCAAATCATTCACTACCATATTTGCCTTTCTGGATGGTATAAAATCTCACAATCATAGTCTTTAAGTAACTCCATCCATCTTCTTTGCCTAAGATTTAGGTCTTTCTGCTGGAAGATATACTTCAAGCTCTGATAATCTGTAAAAATCTCACACTTCTCTCCATACATATAATGTCTTCAGATCTTCAATACAAAGACAACTGCAGCCATCTCAAGATCATAAGTCGGATAATTATCCTTATGCTTCCTTAACTGTCTAAAAGCATAAGCTATTACCCTACCATGCTACATAAGCACACAACCAAGCCCTACTCTCGAACCATCACAATACACCGCATAACCTCCTTCACCTGATGGCAAAGCTAACACAGATGCTATGGTGAGACAAGTCTTCAACTTATGGAAACTCCCTTCACATGCATCTATCCATTAGAATTTCACTAGCTTTTGAGTAAGCTTAGTCAAAAGAACTGCAATCTTGGAGAAATCCTGAATAAACCTTCTATAGTAGCCTGCCAAACCCAAGAAACTCCTAACTTCTGAAACATTGGTGGGTCTAGGCCAACTAAGAATGGCGTCTACTTTCCATAGGTCAACCTTGAGTCCATCCTTGCTCACAACATGTCCAAGAAAACAAACATTCTCAAGCCAAAACTCACACTTTGAAAGCTTAGCAAACAACTAATGCTTTCTCAAAATCTGCAATACCATCCGAAGATGTTCTTCATGCTCTTCCTCACTCTGAAAATACATAAGAATATCATCTATAAACACTATGATAAACTTGTCCAAAAATGGTTTAAAGATCCTATTCATGAGATCCATGAAAGCAGCTGGCGCATTAGTCAATCCAAAAGGCAATACTAGAAACTCATAGTGACCATATCTCATTCGGAAAGTAGTCTTAGACACATCTTCATTCTGAATCCTTAACTGATGGTAACCAAACCTCAAGTCTATCTTGGAGAAATGACTAACACCCTGCAGTTGGTCAAACAAATCATCTATCCTTGGCCAAGGATACTTATTCTGAATGGTGATCTTATTGAGTTGTCTATAATCAATACACAGTCTCATAGATCCATCCTTCTTCTTTACAAAAAGTATAGGAGCACCCCAAGGAGAACTTCTGGGTCGAATGAATCCTTTGTCAAGCATATCTCGCAACTGAGTCTTTAATTCTCTTAGCTCTACTGGTGCCATACGGTATAGAGGAATAGAAATCGGACTAGTGTCAGGAAGCAACTCAATACCGAACTCAATTTCTCTATCCGGTGGCAACCCAAGTAACTCATCAGGAAATACATCCGGAAACTCACTAACAACAAGAATTTGCTGCAAGTCTTTCACTTCCTTGCGAGTATCACGGATGTATGCCAAATATCCTTGGCAACCTTTCCTCATCGATCTCCTCGCTCTAATGGCGGATATCACATTATAGGGTACTTCACTCCTTTCCTCTTGAAATTCAAATTCCTCACCCGAAGATGGCTTAAACACTAACTTCTTCTCATGACAATTTATGGATGCATAAAACTTAGACAACCAATCCATGCCCAAAATCACATCAAACATAAGCACCGGCAACACAATCAAATATGACTCTAAACTCTTACCATCTATGCTAACGATACAAGATGGATAAAAGTGTTGAACCTCTATCTCTTCCTTAAAATGAGTAGATACAACCAAAGCATTCTTAAGCAATACACATGGCATATTCAACTTCTTAGCAAAACAAGGCGAAACAACAGAATGCGAAGCTCCTGAATCAATTAACACTCTCGTATTCAAAGCTTGGATAGGAAGAATACCTGTGACCACGGTGTTAGAAGTTTGTGCCTCTTGTTGTGTCAAAGAAAATACTCTCCCTCTACCTCTGCCCTAATGTGTTTGAACTACAGTCTGACCAACTATCTGACCTAAACTTATGCCTCTCTCTATAGCTCTATCCAAGATACCTTGGCCTACGCTGGACTGCTGACCAACAACTCTCCTATCCATCTAGACTGAAGCCTGAGAAGTCTGAGGTCTAGCTCCAAAAGAAGGTTGTGGATAATCCTTAAGCAAGTGATCCTACTGTCCACACCCATAGTATACACCTATCCCAAAGTGACAAGTTCCTCTATGAAGCTTACCACACATAGGACAAGGAGGAATAGTAGTCCTAGGTGATGCTAAACTAGCAATACCATAACTCATCTTAGGTGCTGGTCTAGAGGAATTCTGCCTCTGTTGAGATCTCTCTTAAGGTCCTCTATATCCTCTATGTGGAGCAAATTGAGGTGAAACATCAATACTCTTCATTCCACTAACATGTTTTGAGGAACTCCCAATCTTCGCCTTCTTTTTCTCTTCCCTTTCTGATCTAACCTCCATCTCTCTATTCTCAATCACTCTAGCTTTATCCATAAGCCTAGAGTATAAGTCAAATTCAAGAGCAGCTAGAAATTTAAACAATGGAGCAATGAGTCCTCTATGGAACCTCTGAATACGTGCTGCCTCTGTAGGAACCAAAGCTGGAGCGAATCTACTCAACTGGCTAAATTTCTTCGCATATTCTGAAACAATCATATCAGGAGTCTGAACCAATCTCTCAAACTCAATAGCTTTAGCCTCCTTCATACTTTCTAGAAGGAACTCCTCGATAACTCTTTCTTTGAACTGATTACAAGAAAGATCTGCATTATCCTGAATACTCCTTCTGAACCAGTCTTTAGCTTCAGCTTTCATCAAATAGCCAACAAACTCTATGGCTCTCCTATATGAGATCCTCAAAATATGGACCTTTTCCTCAATCTCATCCAAAAACTCTATAGGATCCACCTCTGAGTTAAAGGGGATTTTTCTTCTTCTCATCTCTTGTCATTCTTAAGGGTTTGAGTATGAGCTTTAGTAAAACACTTGTATAGGTTTTAGTATGAGCCTTTGATAAAGCACTTGTGAAGGTTTGAAGTATGGACCTTTGAAAACACTTTGTAAGGTTTGAGTGTGAGCCTAAACACTTGGGTTTGATCTTGCACCTGTAAAAGGATCAAGAAAAATACTCAAGTGTGATCTTGAGGAGTGGACGTAGGCAAGTGTTATCGAACCACTATAAAATTCTTGTGTTTGATTTTTCTCTTCCTTCCTTCATCTTATTAAAATTTTTAATTTTCCCTTAATTTGTCATTCTAACCAATTCACTCCCCTCTTTGTTGCCAAAGGGACTTTCAATTGGTATCAAAGCTCTATTTGTACATTTTTCAATGATTTAACCATCTTGGAACAAAGATCATGGCAACTAGAAGATCGGATATCGTTAAAGGAGGTTCAACCATTAGACTACCCTATTTTGATATCATCGACTATCCATATTGGAAAAATCATATGGAAATATTCATGGATAATAATGGCATTGATTTGTGGGATGTGGTTGAAGAAGGGCATATGGTTCCTACCAAAACCATGGATGGGATTGTGATCATGAAGCCTAAAACCAAATGAACGGTTGCCGAAAAGAAGGAAAATGGGAGAAACCGAAAAGTAATGCACACTCTCTATTGTGCATTGAATAGAGATGAATATAGAAAGATCTCCTATTGTATTTTAGCCAAGCAAATTTAGGATACATTAGAAAACACTCATGAAGGCACAAATCAAGTAAAAGGTAAGAAAATCCAAATTTTTACTAATGAATATGAGCTATTCCAAATGCAACACAATGAAAGTGTATCCGAAATGTACAATCGCCTCATGGTGATTGTTAATCAAATGAGAAAGCTAGGGAAGACTTACTCTCTTAAGGATATAAATTGAAAAATCCTTATAGTTCTCCCTAAGAAAGATTGGGAAGCTAGAGTCACTTCCATTGAAGAGGCCAATGACTTAAGTGTTCTTCCAACCGATAATTTGATGGGTAAATTACTTACTCATGAGATTATCTTATCTCAAGGAAAAGTTGAAGAAAAGAACATGAAGTTGGCTTTCATTGCTTCAAATGAGAAATCTACAAGTGGAAGTGATGAGGAGGAAGATGATGGAAATATGGCTATGCTCACATTATAAATAAGGAATTTAATCCTTAGAAGCAAAAAGCTATATGAGAAGCAAGAACATAGAAGCAATCAAGTGAAGTGCTTCGAATGTGATAAGTATGGTCACATTAAATCCAATTGTCCAAGGCTAAAAAAACAAGAAGAATTATAAGAAGAAAGCTTTGATGACCACTTAGGATGATTCAAGTGAATCAGATGATGATGAGAAAGCAAGCAAGGACGAGGAGGTCAATCTTTGCTTAATGGCTTTTGATGAGGACACATCTTCTAGTGAGATAAGTAATTCTAACTTCACTAATAATGATGATGTTATGCATATGTTGGAATCATTGCTTTCAAAGTATCATAAACTAAAAAGTAAATATGATAATTTGAAAACAATGACAAATGATATTTTAAATGCATGTGATGGCTATATTGATGAGATAGCTACTTTAAATTCCTTATGTTAAATTTTATGGGCTGGGTCGAGTACGCCCATTATGGGTGGATAGACCCATACTCATTAATTATAAATTAATTAATTATTTAAGATAATTTATAAGATAAATTTGAGTTTAAAAATTATTTGATAATATTATCCCAAATGGATAATATTATCATTATATCTTAACAAATCTAATCCTAAGGGAATTAGATTTACGGTAATTAGTTTTTCATAAAAAAGAGGAGAGAACAGTTTTCTCTCTATAGAAAAACAATCCAAAAAAAACTCTCCCAAGATTTTCATTCACAGAGGTGAAAGGATGTGATACTGAGGGGCATTTAGACTGTGGAAAAGGAACTCTTCGTTCTTGATTGTTCCATTGACCGGTGACACAAGTTCACGTGAATCTATGCTACAAGAGGTAAGTACTCTATTGTATATTTAGATTACAAGTAATCTAACATTGGTATCAGAGCTGGAACACTCATGTCCCGTGTTTTTATATTAATTAAATATGTTTAATTAATTAAAAATCAATTTAATTGCTGAAATTATTGATTTTTTTAAACATGATTGAGTTGACATGTTTATGGCATAATAACTGTGTGTTATTATTTTTTGTTTCTTGATTCAAATATACCATGTTAAAGTAGTAGAGCTTTAAATCGACACCTTAAACACCTAAATCAGATTAAAATTGACAGAGTTATGACCTTTCAAAGTTGGACCTTCAAAACTGTAAAAATTGAATTTTTGTTTTGGGTTTAAGAACAGTCTGCCACTCTCCTAGGTTTAGTGTGCATGTTCAAACCATAGGATATAGTGTTTTTTGGTAAAATTGACCACACAAATCAAACAAAGACCCTAGAAAACTCCCCACCAAAATTTTTTGCTGGACTTGTACCACTCTCCATGGTGGCACATGGTACTCATGCGCCACATACTGCACGTGGGACTTGCCTATGAGGAGAATAAATAAGGAAGCCTTACTGTTAGAAATTAGGGAGTTAAGAAGAGAAAATGAGGAGTTGAGAAGGGCTTGACAATAACCGATGCCAATTCCTATAGTTCCAACTGCTCCTGTACCATTCGTAGCTCCTCCACCACCACTAGTTGAAGAAGTACCATTTGAAAGGTTTTTGAAATTGAAGCCTTCTGAGTATAATGGGGATTTGGATCCTACTGATTTTCTGGAAGAAATGGAAGACAAGATACACTTGTTACATATTGCTGATAGAAGGGCTGTAGAACTTATCGGGTTTTTAATGAAAGAGCAAGCCAAAGATTGGTATAAGCGCAGTGTAACTTGGTTGCTCCGAGCGAATGTGAATATTACTTGGGAGCAGTTTAAAGAGATGGTCCTTAATGAATTCCTGCCAGAAAGTGTAAGAGAAGCCAAGGCAATAGAATTTGAACGTTCGTTCAAACTCCTGATATGAGTGTATCTGAGTATGCTAGAAGATTCAGTAGGTTGAGCCGTTATGCCTCAACATTGGTACCCACAGAAGCTGCAAGGATTGTGAGATTCAGGAGAGGGTTAGTAGCACCTCTGTATAAGATTCTGGCTACACATGAGTTTGATTCTTATTCGAAGTTAGTAGACAAAGCTCGACTGATTGAAAACAAAGATATAGAAATGAAGGCAGAGAGAGAACAAAAAAGGAAGAGCAGTAATAGAGGTCAGGGAAATCAGAGAAGATCTGAGGGACAGGATTATCAGACTAGACCTGCTATAGGAGGGTTTCAATCATCTCAGATTAGACAGGGTGATAGTATTAGTAGAGGTCAGACTCGATCA
>CANXYC012270860.1:0-46591 GCA_948193065.1 Aleurites moluccanus
TATATATATATATATATATTTTATTTGCAATAATAAATTAGATTCAATTGATCCAAACAATAAAAATAAATAAAAATAAAGATTAATTTGATCCTAAAGTTAGCTTTAAGTTTGACTGAAAAAAATTTCAAATATAAAGAATTAATTTAACCTTTAAATTAATTTTAAATTTAATTGAATTCATTAAACATCAATTTGAGCTTTAATCCTAAATTATAAACATCAATTAAATTAATTAATGTGTAGTAAACTAATTATTTCTAAAATTGGATCCAAGCCAATGATTGCAGGAAGGTGCATCTTTCACTTTCACTCGCTTTTATCATTGCTGAAAATAAGATCAAATATTCAAATATTTTATTGAGATGTATCCTTGTCTCCTTTTCTTTGCTGAATCAGCAAATTTCTTCTTTGCTATGACCATTATATCTGAGTTAGGTGATACCTCAAACCCTTGGATTCCAATTATCAGAAACTATTGGCTTTCTTTTCATCGTGTCTCTCACTAATTTGCCTTTGCTGAACCAGTAAATTTCTTCTTTGCTTTGGCATTATTTCGAGTCAGGTGATACCTCAAAACCTTGGATTCCTATTATGAGAAACCGTTGGCTTTCTTTTCATCTACTCTCCCACTAGCCTTACCAAATAGATACCTACTAGCTTTTTTTTTTTTTGTTAAAAAAAAACCTAAAGTAACCTTTATTTGAAGATATTTATAAAAAATGATAATTTTACATAATATTTTATAATTTGAAGATATTTATAAAAATAATTATTTTTTACAAAATTCTCTATAAATTTATAAAATAATGATAATTTTACACATTATTTTGACTTGCATGCATTTTTAAAAATTTATATTTTTTATAAAATTATCTATAAACTTATAAAATAATTTTAATTTTATGCACTATTTTATAACTTGTCAGTATTTATTAAAAATGATATTTTATATAAAATTTTCCATTGATAGATAAAATTCAGAATTATAAGTATAATAATAAGAAAAAAAAATACAAATAATTTTATATGATATGATTCGATTTCTCAATAAATCTATACCTAAGATCTCTCAAAAGAAAAATCTAATATATAAATACATTATCATTGTAATTTAAACTAATCACTTCAATTCAAAAATCATCATCATCATTATCAATTTTCAACTTGTCCTTCTTCTTTTGCAGCTTATTTAAACTTTTCAAATATTCTTTCAATTTCGAACAATAATTTTATATGTAATCACTTTTCTCCTTAACTAACACTCGAATTTTTGACTTCCAATTTATTATTTCTTCAATTTTAATATTTTTCTCTTTTATACAAAAAACTCTTAAACCCCTAAAATAAGAACTAACAACTCTCATACCATCTGTTAGAAAAAATTCAGAATTATAAACGTATCGATAAGAAATAAAAAAGCAACACAAATAATTTTGTATGGTTTTATCTCTCAATAAACCTACATTCATAATTCTTTAAAAGAAAAATCTATTATATCAATACATTATAATTTTAAACGGATAAAATTATAAACCCTTTTAGTATCTATTATAATTCTATCATAATATTATTAGGCTAAAACTATTTTTAATTAATTATTAGGCAAGATTCAATTATATATTTGAGCAAAAGTCAAAAAAACTTATTCGATAATACTCTTATTTATAATGTTATCCATAATTATCTAAATAGAAATAGCATTAAAATATAAATTATATCACATAAAATAAATAATTTTTTACTCAATTGATAAATATTTTTCATACATAAAATATGAAAAAATTTTCTTTTATATCTTATTAGGATTTTGAGTCATAATTTTAATATTTATATATTTATTAAATGATGGTAATTTTGCATAAATATGTATGTATTTATAAAAAATAATATTTTTTATAAAATTCTCTATAAATTTATAAAATAATAAAATTATATACATTAATTTATAAATTCAATTAACAGGACAAGATTCGTTGAGGTTAGAGGGGAGGAAGCAGGAATAACAGACACTGCAAATTAATTGAATAGCGTGCAAGGCAAGACAAGTTTGAAACCAAAAAAGGACAAAAATAATTAGTTAGCCGACCAAGGCTATGAAAAAGTAAGCAGAAATAGAGTAGGAAAGAATCCTCTGATACCATAGAACTCTCTTCATAAGTAATTTTGTATTCAAAAATGTAAATATTACATCAGGAAATGTAGCATCAAAGTTGAATGGATTAAGTTGATGTTTCTGGATCACGGAATTTAAAAAATTTATAAATTTTGTTTAGATTCATTATTTAGTTAATAAAAAAAATAGTTAAAATTTATAAATTATCCAAAATTTATCATTTATCACAATTTCTCATTTTAAAAATTTTTAAAATTATATGTAGAAAATATAAAAATCTCTGAATGAAAAATTAAATAAATTATATTTTTATTATATAAATATCATTAAAATTTATAAATTTCATTTTTATTTCAAATCAATGAAATTTTATAAATTTATCAAATAAAAAATCTAAGTTATTAATTTTATAAATTTCATAAATTTTAAATTTCTCAACTCAAACGTGGCCTAAAATAAATTTTTATCAGTAATCCTAATTTATTTCAACAATAATATTTATTATAATTCTATAACATTTTTATCACAAGTTACTTGAAAAACCTTTAAGAAGTCTCTCAATAGAAATGATAACGGAGTTGAATTTAAAATGAATTTTATAAAATATGAATTCGATTTGTTTAAAAATAAAAATATTTATTTCGTCATTCTCCCTGCTTTAGAATAGAATGAGATGAATAATGGAGTGGATCGAATAATACTCATTTATATATTAATCTATTATTGAGGATAATAATTATTGTAATTAAATAAAAAAAAATTTATTAAATTATAAATAACAATTTTTTTATTCACAAATTTCTGTCTAGCATCAATCTAAATATTTTATTTTTAACTAAATCAAAGAGATAAATTTAACATAGTGTGTGAAAACTGACTCATACACCTTACTGCTAAATTAAAAAAATATAACTCCTTTAATTTAATAAACTCTTTCCTCTAAATAAAAAATCTTAATCAATTAAAATCATATTATCTTTTTAGTATTAAACTCATTCATAAATAATTATTTTAAAATTACATATTTTATAGCCTAATTTCAAGGATTAACTTTATTAACAAGCATGTTTATTTGTAGCATTATTCATATCATATTCTAATGTCAAAGGTCAAAATTATAATTAAGAGATGTATTTTTTTTTTTTTTTTATTTCTTAAAGTATCAATTCTAGTTAAAACTAAATTTATTACAAAATAATAAAGGAACGTACGTAGAAATCATTTTTAGGTGTTACGTGGAAATCATTATGATTTTGATCAGAAATTTATTAACAATAATTTATAAATGAGTAAAAATTGTGTTTTTTTCAAAAATTACTCTATTAATTATACATAGAATTTCATAAATTTAGGCACATATAGCAAAGAAAAATTAGGCACATAAATAGGCACCAAAAATTAGTCTTGTTTAAAAATTTAGACTTAAATAGGTCAAATAAATTTTTTAATAAGCTAATGATATTTTTAATTAATCTTGAATGGATTAAAAATTAATTTTATGTAAAAAACTGTACTTGACTAAATAAAAAAAATTATATAAATTAATAGAATTTTTTTAGAAAATTATACAAATATATATATTTTTTGAATTTTTTTTTTATTTTTACGGTTCTTTTTTTTTCTTTTACCTTTTATCTTTTTTTTAATATATATTTTGATATATATTTGGTACATTTGGTATATGTTTAGTATATTTTTAATATATATTTGATATATGTCATATTTTTAAAAAAATATTTTTAGGTATATAATTTTTCTTAAATTTTAAGTATTTTTATAAAAATCCTATTTTTTCATTTAGGTGACCCGGGTCCTCTTGGACTCTACGAAAACTCCGTCCCTATACATAAATAATTTTCATAACAAAAATTTATATAATTTTAAAAATATTTCATTAATTTTACTCTTATCAAAACAAAAATAAAAAAAATAAAAAAAAAATTATAACATTATAAAAATTCAAGAGGATGATGTGAAAAATAAAACATGATAATTTCAAATAAGTTATAATAGTTTTTCCTTATATTAAATGAATATCTTTCTTTTTAAATACCAATAATTTTTATTTTTAATAATTTAATTTAATATACAAAAATAAAAAAAAAATAGGTCAACTTTATTCATTACGTTAAATTATAAACTAATCAATAATAATATAATAAATCGATGTGTTAATTATAATATATACCATATAATTTAAGTTGTTATTTATTATATTTACTTTATGTGGTAGTTATTAATTGAAACCATATCTAATATTAAAATTGAAATCATTCATCAATAATATATAACAAAAAAAATAATCAAAATCTAAAATATCTACTCCGATTTTTTTTAATTGACTGTTGAAAGAGGAAACATTGGTTTGTTCCGACTTAGCTTTCCAAGTTTGAAAAAGGAAATGTGATGGAAGTCATAGATGGAAATGGCTCAACTCAATTGTGTTCTACGAGACTCCAAAATCCATATTTAAATTAGATTTGCGTTACACACTATTATTTTATTATTTATAGAGAAAAATAAAGTGATTTTTAATTTATTTTTATTAATCACTATCAATTATTTAATAATATTAGAATTATTTTTAATGCGAAAAAATATTAAATTCAAACGTTTTTATTAAAATTAAAATTATTATAAAAAATCAAATTTATCTCATAAAATAATAATAAGAAGAATTAGATATTCTTTTAATAATTTAATAATAAAGTAATTTCTCGAGTTAATTTTAGTAAAATCCATTTATTTTAGTGGATTTTAGTTACATTCAAGATTGGATGTCATGCTATATATTCAACATTTATTACAAGGAAGTTTCCAATTGAGGATTTTTTTATTTATTTCTTTTTACATTCAGTTGATTTTAATTTTATTATCTAGATAAACATATAATTATTAAAAGATTATATTTCGGTGATAATTGTAATTTTTTAATTTTTTTTTTTTACATTCAGATAGTTAATTAATATGATTTTTAATTGAGTTATTATTTATTGATTGTGGTGAGGTGTTCGAGCGGCCGTAAATAACAGTAGTATTGTTCTAATTTCGTTAACACAATTCTGAATGAGTCTAAATTTTGCATAAAACTTTTATTAGAAATGTAAAATCTTCTCAACGAATTTGAGATCAAATGCACAGGAAGATAGGAAGATATTGGAGAATTGATTAATCAAGCAAATGATATTATTACTCTAATTTTTTCTATGCAATTTCAAATAACTCCAAATTTTACATGGGATAGTAATTGGCAGCCTGCCTGTTTGATTAGCCAAATTAAAAGCAAGAAATCCACAGCAAAATTATTAGAAATTCACAAAGAAATTAAAATACTTATTTCTCTATTGATGTTGGAAACAATTCAGAAAGCTTGAGTTTTTAATTAATTTCAGAACCTGCAACTACTAATTAATTACATATAATTCTATAAAAATTCACATGCAAACTTGAAATGCTAATTAACCTCCATTGATTTGTATAATTACACAGAACCAATTAATTAAGCACAACATACAATTAATTAACAACCTATAGCTAGCTAGATCTGATGTAATTTAATTAGTTAATTAAGATAATAATCAAACTTGAAGGGCTTAAAAAAATTAGGAGCCTCAGTCTCTAGAAATTCAAGTTGATGTCTGAATAGATGCATATACAATACCCAGTCACCATTCCCTACTGGACTTGCAATTGGCATTACATAACCAGTATTGCCACCCCATGGAAAATGATAAGATCCAAAAACAGGCAAACCCCATCCAAAATCCATCTCACAAACTGGAAATCTTTGCCCTGAAGACACCACAAAAGCCGGTCCATCATCTCTACCATTTGTATATATTTTCGACACGGCTGGTTCAGGTCTATGAACTTCTACCCAATCAATTAACCCTAAAAAATGTTCCTTTGTCACTGCATTTTCTAAGAAATCATGGACTATATTGGCCACGCAATTCAAAGGATACTCAAGAAGTTTATCAATTCGCTCACAATCATACGGAATTGATAGTACATTTCCAAAATATCTACTCATCATTTTATTATGGCTTAATCTACACCTCCCATCAACGACTATCCCCATTTTTGAATTCTTTAACATGGGATCATTTTTAATAGCGCATTTCGCAATTAATTGCCATAAAAATGCGCTAAACGACTCGAGTTTAGTCCTCTTGTATCCATTAGAGCTAACAAGTGATTGCAAATTATTAAGCTCTTCGGATCTGATGTAATATATGTGAGTTATGAGGGGATCGAGATTATTAGGTTTAGAGTCGTCTTTGGGAGCTAAAAATGAGGAGATGGGTACGTATAAATTGTCTAGAGAAGAATCGACGTCGAGAATAGGACGTCTAGGGTTTAGTAAAGATCGTCTGAAAGATGGAAGAACCGAAATAGGTTTAGATTGAGAAACTTCTGCCCATGATACAAGAAACATGTTGGTTGAGTAAGCGTCTGCTATGCGATGATCAAATGTGCATGCCACCACCATACCTCCACATTTGAGTTCTGTTGCCTGAAAATTGTATATATTGATATAGTAATATGTGGATTAATTATAAATAATACAATGATTAAACGTCTATAAATGTTGTGATTTAGAAAATTAAAAATTAAAAATATTAATTATGTTAAAATAATGTGATGATAAAATACTTAACATTTAAATATTTACAATTTTTTTTTTTTTTTGTACAAGTGCATATTCTTTTGAAGAATATACCTATAAGCAATTATCCATACCAATGCTAAAAAAAAAAAAATTACAATATTGCATGCATGCCATACATCACCCAAGCATACAAGCAGATAACTAATGTATTGTTTTATTTTATTTTTTATTTACAATTTAATAACAAAAAAGAAAACTTATATGTATAAGTCATACAGTATCGTTTCAAGTTAATTCTAATGTTTTAAACTTATATTTAAATTTCCTATTATATTTGTGCAAAAATGACTTATAATGAGATAAAAAAAAAAAAATTAAAAAGTGGTACGGACCTGGACAGCAAGTACACCATCCTTCTTGTTAGGTACGAGTTTGGCTTCAATACTTTGATCAGGATTATACAAGTCCAGATCTTTAAGCTCAATATCAGCAAAAGCTTCAAAAAAGTCCACACCACGGTTATTACAAAGCAACTCTGGCTCACCCAATATATTAGCCACAACTTCACCGCCAAACGCATAATAAGACACCAGAACTTGAGCCAAGGCCTTCTTAAGAACACAAACCATGGACTCAAATGTTGTTGTTTTAATTGATTTCTTGTAACACAAAAAAACACCCACATCAAGTGGTGGAAGAAGCAAATCTAAGTTGGAAAGTGGTAACCAATGTTCTTGCAGTGGCAGTATGGCGGCCACCACCTCTTTCTTGATCACCGTCACGGTGAAATCGCCGTCTCCTCCAGAACCCATATTAATAATTTTTCTTTAAAGATGTGTATGAGAGATTTGATATGGGTAATGAATTTATAGGCAAAGTGACCTATTGTATGTAGTAAGCTTGCAGAGGTACATACTTTTTTATATTAGAAAGAGGGTTACCTGCCATCAACAACCTGTCTCATTATAGGTGTTAATGTAAATTGATAAATTAGCTTAATCATATCCTATGATCTCTCTATGTTTCTTACTTCGTGTTCCTATATATTTCCTATTTTGTACTCAACTCCTAGATGTGTATATAATGATGTATATACTTTGTACTAAACATACAATACAATATACATTCATTCTCTCAATTATTTGTCTCTCTGTTATCAGAGCTACTACTCTAATTTTTGTTCTAAATTTTATCCAATTTGATTTGCCAGTATTCGATTTTTGGCTTCAAGCTCTACTCTAAAATTTTTCTGCTCTACCCAACCTCCTGCCTGATTGGCTGTAATATTCCAAATATTTCGATAATTATAAATAGAATCTCATAATTAGTATAATTGATTTTATAATTTTTAATTAAATAGTTAGATGAAAATTAATAATCTAGTACTCAAAATACACAGTTAAAGGAAAAATAACATTTTAATATCTAAATTTCAATTTTTATACCTAAATTACTTAATTAAACACAAAATTTTACCAAATTAATTATGAGACCTAAAATTTATATGATAAATAAATTATGGAAGATAGTAGTATTAAAAGTGAGATTTAGAGCCAAAATATATATATTAAAAGCTTTAGGGTCAATATGTAAATAGTAAAAATTTAAGGGCCAAATCATAAATATCAAAATTACATAAAACATCTAATAAATCTAGAAAATTCTAAAAATGGCTTAAAAAATTTTCCTCTTTCTTCTTATTTTGGCTGAATCCCTCACCCAAACTTCCTCCTCCCTTTCCTTCACTTCCCATCCAAAATTTTCCCATCTAACCTATATCAAATTTAGTCCTAATTAAACTTATATCGATTTTAAAGCCTAAATACTTAGTAGCCATTAAAATTTCTACAAAAACCTTAAGGAAGTCCAAATTCATCAAAGGAAACTAAGTTAGAAAATTGAAGTTATTTGAGGTAAATGATCTAAACTTGCTTCCTTTTCAATAATTATGATTAGTATAATAGTTATAAATGATTAATTAGGAAATTAGAAGCATATATATAGCTATAGGAAGCTTTAAACTTATATTAGGGATTATGTGAAAATTTAAAAATTTTAAATAGATGAGTTTTATTTCAGAAGAATTTAGAATATCTCTTTTTACATCCAAATGAATCTAAAACATATAGAATTTGCATTGTAGAAGCAAGGAACAAAAGAAAAGATAGTGGAAGTGGTAATGAAGAATAAATGTGCTAATTGTGAAAATTGATGCTTTAAGGTGTTTTTGATCAAACTAAGTTTTAAGGTGAGTTATAAATGTACTATTATACTTATTTGGAACCTTATTTGAAATTAAAAAGTTTTTCCCCCCATTTCCCTTTGTAGTGACCGAACCACCATAATCATCCCCTTTGATTTTGTTGCTTCATTTTTCTTTTGTTTAGCTTATTTTCTTTGTTTGACGAATGAGTTTGTTTCCCCATTGCCTTGTTGGGATTGTGTTATGGTTGTTTGACAAATTTGGCTTAGTTCATATTAACCAAAACCCTACATATTGCTTGTTTAAGCTATGCCTACAATGTGTTCGATGAAATGCCTCAAAGAAACCAAATTGTAATCCATCAAATGTCTAATCTAAAGTTTAATGTCATTTGATACTTGGATCCTAATAGAACTTAAACCTAACCTAATCATATGACATTGATTTAAGTTCATGTGAAATTCCATCCTTGATATTTACTACATTGATATTGTTATATTTTATTGAAACCTAATATGTTCATTGAAACTATTAATTGAAATGATATGATTTTTCTTTGTAGTGTTGGTACCTTATATGAGCCTAATTATGCTTTTGAATTACAATATGTTTCATATGTATTAACATGACAGAACTACTTTCCGATGGGGTAATGAGTGAGTACCATTGGCAATATGCATATTAATTTATTTATTAACCCTAGCTAGGAATGATTAAGTCATAGTCATAAGGTATGATAAACCGTATATCACTTCATGAGTTTAAGCTACTAAAATATAGCTAATGAGATTTATACGAGTATGAGGCCTTATATCTGTTATATTTTATTTTTCCTTTATTTTGCCTAATCATTGAATTATGTGACCTTGATCACCTTATTTATCTAATTTACTACTTATTATTTTTGAGATGAACATTTAATGGATTAACCTAACTTTACCTAACCTTATAGCATAATAATATATTTATAGCTCACTGAGTTGTAAAACTCACCCCTTAGTGAATTAATATTTTTAGGTTAGAAATAAAGTGTAGCGATTCTGAGGTCTTATTCTTCTTTAAAGAAACCAGACTTTCTTACTATGTAAATATCTTTAAACATGACTGTTTTGTTATATGTTAGATGCTTCATGGTTAATTAGACTAGTTAATAGTTATTATGTATAATATATAGATAAATAATATAAATTAATTAGCATATTATGTATTATAACACTATATGTTTAATAATGGTTTGAAATATGAAAATATATGTTAGAGATGAGATGGGTATGAATTATGAAAACTAGTGGTTGATGAATTTATAGTAGGAGTTCTATGGGTGTTGGTTGTGTAGGCGAGTTCCATACCCTAGACTGTCATGTTCCATTTTTGGAACGTGACATTGACCTTGTCGATTTCTGGGACAAAATAGACTTTTGGACCTTATAAGCATCTTTCTCTTTTGACGACGACTCCAAAAACCGTTCGTCGTTTCTTCACCGAACTTTTGATGCTCCCTCACGAGTTGTCTGAAGATTATACCCTTTTGTCTATGACGTTAACTTTGTCAACTTTGACGTCAGCACAACACTCCAAACTTGTGCTTCATTTGCACTATAATCCACATGGTAATCCATCTAATCCTCTGCTCTTATTGAATTAGTCCAATCAACTTTGAAACTGGTTTAATGGATTTTTGATTGATTTTCAATGATTTTATATTGGTTTTCAAATTTTGTTTACACTTTTAATTTCATTTTTGCAGTTAATTTTTCCTAATTCAGTTTCTATAATACAGTTTTAGGTTTATTCTCTTTAAGTTGCACTATTTTGTAAATTTCTTAACATTGGTGGCTACTTCTGAGGCTTCATAGCCTTCTTTTCAACCTATTTTTCTACCTATTACTGTTATCTTTGATGGATCTAACTATGACATGTGGGTCCAAGAAATGTGCAATTTTCTAAAAGGTCATCTTCTTTAGTGCGATGTGACTGATGAGGTTCCTAAACCTACACAAAAGGTTGATGAAGATGAAACTCAATTTGTTAAACTATTAGATTAATGCGATGGCAAAAATCATCAAATTATAACATGATTTTGTAACACTTATATAGCTGGTATTAGGGTGAATTTCATCGTTTTGACATTGCTGAGGAGGTATGGCCTTTTCTCAAGACTCATTACTTTGTTTTTTATGATGTTTATCAGTTTCAGATTTATCGTTATATTCATTACCTCCAACAATAACCTAATCAAATCATTCATAGCTATGTCTTTAAACTTCAAACACTTTGGAATCAGTTAGCTAACTGTGATCCTCAATGATTTTATTATGCCTTTGTTATTCTCTATATGAGATTTCGCGATTGCTAACATGCCTAGTATCTTCTTATAACTTTTCACTCTGAATTTGAGTCTATCGGTGTATCTCTTTTTCATTGCAATCCTTTGCCTAAATTAAATATTTTGATTCAGGAATTGATTTTTAAAGAAACATGTCTTAATAATCTCCATAATGAGCAATATTTACTACCCAAAGATGTTATCTTGGCCACTCCTTCAATTACTCCTTCCTCTTAAACTATTTCTCAGACTAATGTTGCCTTAGCTGCTCCTTCGAGATTCTCTTGCGCTATTACATGTAATGATTGCAAGAAATCTGGTCGTGTGAAGGTTGATAGTTGTCGATGTCCTAAAAATCGACAAACTTATGGTTTTGGTAATTCTAGTAACTTAGTTAATTCCTTTATGAGTACTTCTACACCTAGGCATTCTTTCATTACAACAACTGCTAATAAGGGTTCTTTTGCCAGTTCATCTCCCAAGTTCTCCCTTCAAGATATTTAGACCTTATTACAATAGTTACATATTTACTTTGATTTTTTTTTTATCTTATATGTTATTTCTATTACTTCAGGTACTTTTCCTCATGGTTATTTGATTATGCTTGTCGCAATCACATTACATCTTACTCCTTATTTTGTTCCATGAATTATCCTTTTGTTTTCCTATTATTCACACTGTTGATAACTATGTTTTACATGTTAATAAGATTGACACTGTTTCCACTTTGCAAATATTTTTACCAGAAACTTTTTTATTCCTAAACTTTCTTTGAATCTTATTTTTGCTGGTCAATTATGTGAACTTGGTGTTAATTTATAATTCTCGAGTCATGGTTATATTGTACAAGTTCCACTGACTGGGGAAGTCCCTGGGACAAGGCGTAAATTGGAATGGATGTTTGAGCTTATCTTTCTTCATTTACCAACCAACTTTGGTGTTGTTAATATGTCTTCTAGCCTTTAATATTTTTGGTTGGGGCATGTTTCTAAATAGTTCTTTAATTTCAAATGGTAGTTTGAGAGATGTTAAAACTAAACAGTTTTATTGTATTTCTTGTCAGTTATCCAAACATCATGTTTTAACTTTTGCTCTTAGTGATATTATTACTCTTGTACCTTTTGATTTAGTCCATTCAGATATTTGGGGACTGACTCCTCATCGTACTATGGGTGGTCTCGTTATTTTATAATTTTTGTAGTTGATTTTCTCGTTATATATGGATTTAACTTTTAAAAAATAGGTCAAAGTTATCTAAATTTTATATTCAATTTGCTTCTATTATTGGCCAATGGCAACCAAGAGGGGGTGAATTGGTTGGTATTTAAAAATCACAAGCAAATAAAAATATAGGTTAATTACTATGAGGTCTCTATATGTAATAACCCTAATTAAAAATTTAAAACGATTAAAATCTAGTTACGGGAAGCAAGCATTGGTAGGCGATTTTTCATAAATTCTAGAATATGTATTGCTTAAAATTAATTAAGGTTAACCTAAGTTGGGTAGATTAGTAGAATGAAAAAATAATTAGAGGATTAAATGGAATTAGAAAGAGTGTTGATTAGTTAAATCAATTAAAAGACTTGAAAGAAAAGCCTAAGTTGAACACATTTCGATGTTCTATTTTTAATAAATTTTAAAGTATTCTTTTGTCCATTTTTTCTTCGCACACCTAAAATATGAATAATGGATAAATTAAAATAGAATTGAGTGAAAATAATAAAATCTAGATACTTTAATAGAGAAGTAAAAAAGATAGAAGAATAGGAAGAAGAAATAGCAATTTTATAATTTTGGAGAAATTGAGTCAAACTTTGACCAATAATTAAAATAAAAAAAAAATAAACAAAAGGAGCAAAGTGCCAGCCAAATGGAGCCTTTTCTACCAAAAAAAATTAATTTGCTTAATTTTATCCAAATTAACTTAGACACAATCTAGTCTAAATTAATTTTCTTTTCTTTTTTCTTAAAATTTTCTTTTCCGAGAAAATATAATTGTTTATTAAGTATTATAAATAAACCTAATTAGAGGAAATTATTATCATCTTCTTCTTCCTCTTCTCTTGGCCAAAATTCTACCATAAAAATTTCTCAAAATTTTATTCAAATCACCTCTCCATCTTCCACAATTTTCATACCTTCAACTTCAAAGCCTCTCTTCTTCAAGATTGTTGGAGATTCAAGAAAAAATTTATTCAAGGCTTCACAATGTAATATTCTTATCCAACTCCATAATTTAATTTAATGAGTTTAATTGATAATTTATAGGTTTAATTGGTGAAAGAAAGTTAAATTAAAAGTTAATCCTTAACATTTTTTAATTTTCAATAACTTGACAGAATATTGGGGCTGCGTTTTCGTACCCTTAGAGTTAGAATTTTAAGATTTTTAAAACATGAAATAAAGTTGAATATTTCATGTCTATATTATTTTCTTTTAAGGAAGTTTTTATCAAATTCTTAATGTGTTGAGAGATATAAATCACTGAGTAAGGCTGACTCAGGTTAGGGTTTGTGCTAAGAGATCCTATTGATTTTTATAATTTCGAGAATCTTAAGATCTGATTCAGGGGAAACTCAAAACATGAAAAATATTCCCCTGTGTCTTAGCTAATAGAATAGAAATTGGATATCTAAAAGGTGAGTTATAAACAAAATAGTGAGGAGTGTCTGGGTAGAAGTTGCAGGGTAGATTACAGATTTCAAGTTTGTCTTCAAAATTCCACTATAAATTGTATAGAACTTAGAAAAATCTTATTTTTAGATATGCTATAAATTCAAATATCTTGTTTAAGTAGGAAAATAATTGAAGTAATTGGATAGATAAAACTTGAGATATAAATAAAAGAAACAGGGCTGCCCAAAACCAAAAGTTAGGAATAAAAGATTTTTACAAATTTAACTTTAGAATTGTGTAATTGAATGTTGCTTTAGTACTAAAATATATTCCATATGTGTTATAGCTTCAAGAAGGAAAGAAATGGAAAAGAAGAGAGAGGAATCGGATCATCCATTTTATCTTTGCTAGGAGAAGAAGTCACTTCTTCATTTTGTATTTTAGAGGTGAGTAACATATATTTATTCTCTTACTTATGTTTGAACTCAAATTAATTTGTTGTGAATACTACCACACTGCTCATTGATGGACAATGAATCCTAGTTGTACCTTGTTCATTGTTGCTCCTAAATGAGTGGCAAACTCTTTGTTTTGGATATTAAAACTTCTTGTTTATGATAGTACTGTCGAATAAACCTTTGAATTCAATTGTTAAACTTTATTCATTATATATAAAATTCAAATGTTAGCAATAATTGAACTACTCATCCGATGGAATACATATAATATCATCGGACTTGTACACAATATTACATTGCCATCCCCAACTAGGAGAGGGGTAAAGTCCTAGCCATGCGATCTGATCTATCATATGAATTTATTGATAGGCATGCTATCGGACTGTAGCCTCGACCAAATTTATCAGTAGTTATTGCTAACGACTACTAAAATATTGATTCATTAAAATTTGCTACATTGATACATTGATTCATTAATATCATATAACTTTATTCAATATTCCCCAATTTGATTATTTATTCATTATATTCATATTAAGCGAATCACCTATCATATTGATATGTTTATTGTGCCTAACTCTAATGACTAATTTACATTATTGTATTCCTTTATGATAACCAAATTTATTACTA
Organism: Aleurites moluccanus; assembly: GCA_948193065.1. Lineage (NCBI taxonomy): Eukaryota > Viridiplantae > Streptophyta > Magnoliopsida > Malpighiales > Euphorbiaceae > Aleurites > Aleurites moluccanus. The sequence goes on from CANXYC012270860.1 coordinate 14,968, forward strand.
CATTGTTATTCTTAAACCTTCCTTGTGAGAACCAAGCCTTAAAATTAAGGTTATATATATATGTTATTCACTAAGCTTTGTCTCACCTCTTTTAGTGGTTACTTTTCAGGAAATCGATAGATGAATGTGGTTCCAGCTATAGTTTTCCTCTACTACGAACCACATTTATCTATGTATTGTCTCGGCTTTTGATATTGAACTCAGTAGAAGCTTCATAGTTTTTGTTGAAGAATATGAGTTTTATATATTTATAATAGAAAGTAATAGCTGTATAATCAATTTTGGTATACTTAAATGTGAGAACTTAACTTACTTTACCCATGTGGATGTGGGTATTGTACTGATAATTATTAAAGTGCTTGTATATTGAATTGTTAAAATGGAGTAGAGGGTATAAGGAGAAACTTTAGGAGTGTTTTTTTTTAAATATATTGAAGCGAGGGACAAGTAGGTTTCGGGAATATAGTGAAAAATACAAAGGAAACCTTGTCATTTTTCCTTAAAATTTGTAAATAGGGTCGTCATATCTCCTATACCCTAGGATCGTCATATCTCCTGAAGTGGGGGATGTAACAAAGTTGGCATCAGAGCAAGAATTAAATTAAATATTAATTAATAATGTATGTGTCTCATAAGATGTAAGTGAACTATGGAGCAATAGGAATTCCTATATTGTCAATTGTAAGTTATTTGTTATGTGTGTATTCTGCGTACCATTAATTGATCTATATTCTTGTGATTTTGTTGTAGTAAAATGCCACCAAGGGGACATCTGAGAGGGAGAGGATGAGATAAAGGTATTATTTATAGGGAGCCTGCTAGGCGGGGACCTTCTCGACTTGGTAGGAGATTGGAGGCTGATGTAGCTTCCCAGATATCACCAGAGAAAGCTGAGTCTGTTGAACCTCCATAAGTAAGAAGAAGAAATGAAGTGGAAGATGAGGAAGTAGCGAAAGTAGCAAAAAATGTAGAGGCAATGAATAAAGAATTAATAAGAGAAAATGAGCGAATGAAAAGGAAAATAGAAGAACTGAGGAGAATTAGGCAAGATCCTATGCATGCACCTATGCCACCACTAGTACCTGATGTTCCTCTACCAGGAGTGGTACCATCTCCTAGACCTATTGTGCAGCCTGAGGGCCGAAGGATTATTGATGGGGGCAATGTCACTATGTTTGATTTTTTGAAATTGAGATTGCTTGAGTTTAGTGGAGAGCAGAGAGATGAGCCCATTAAGTTCTTAGAAAGGCTATAAAAGGTTGTGAAGAAGTTGCCATGCTCCGATGCTAGAGCTATAGAATTAGTTGGCTTGTTGTTAAAAGATAGAGTTAGGGATTGGTTCAAAAGGCATATTGATGACAGGTCGTATGGTGATAATCCACCAAGCTGGGTAAAGTTTAAACAATTAATGATTGATGAGTATCTCACTGAGGGAGAAAAAGATAGAGGAATAATTCAATTTGAGAGATTGGAACAGGGGAATAGGAGTGTACAAGAATATGCTAAGGAGTATTTAAGGCTAGTTAAATTTGCCAGACAAATAGTTCCAAATGAAGCTGTTGAAATCAAAAGATTCAAAAGAGGACTGCATGCTTCCCTACATAATGTATTGTTGCCAGTGAAGTTACTTCTTTGACTAAATTAATCGATTAGGCCACTCAAATGGAATTGAAATATAAAGATGAAAGAGCAACATGGGAGCAAAGAAGAAAGAGTAGTGGTAGAGGTCAAAGCAACCAGTGGAGCACAGGGAAGCAGAGATCACAAGGTAGAATAACAAAGAATGGGTTTTGGTTTTCGCGGAGTCAGATAGTTGGTAGTACTAGGGGAGGTCAGAGCATATCGGTTGCAGCATCTTCAGCTCCTAGGATGTTTGCAAGTGCACCTAGGGCAGGACAGTCTAGTAAGACTATTCTCACTTGCCAAACTTGTGGCAAGAGGCATCCAAAAACATATAGGTGGTTGATCAGGGCTTGTGTTAGATGTGGAAAGAAATATCATTTTGTGAAGGATTGTCCACTTACTAGAAGACAGCAGGGTACTTCATCAGTATCACAGCCTACGGTTCAGCAAGGTCAGCAGGGTAATAGGAACAATAGATATAGAGGCAGAAGTCATAATACTACTGTTACACCTACACAGTCACCTACTGGCAGAGAACAGGACAGAGTGTTTTCCCTCAATCAATAGGAAGCTCAAACATCAAATACCACAGTGGAAGGTACAATTCTGATTCAAAATAATTTGACTTTAGTTTTATTTGATTCGGGTACTACCCATTCATTTGTATCTTCTGTTTTTACAAAGAAATTGGGTAAGGGTAGTGGAAAAATGGAGTTTCCATTGGAGGTCTCTACACCATTGGGTAAAATTGTTATTGTAGATCGGGAATATGATATTTGTGTAGTAGATATTAAAGGGAGGAGACTTCTAGTGACACTAGTAGAATTGCCTGTTTTAGAACTAGATGTTATATTGGGTATGGATTGATTAACATAACATAGAGCTTCTATTGATTGTTATAGGAAAAGACTGGAGTTCAAGCCAGAGGAACAATCTAGCTTTGTGTTTCAAGGCAAAAGGTGTGGTAGTTTGTCTAGCATTATTTATGCTATAGGAGCTATAAAGCTTTTAAAGAGGGGTTGCCAAGGCTATTTGGCTCATATGATAGACACCCGAGTGATTGTTGTAGGGGTGGATCAAATTCCAATAGTGAATGAATTTCCAGATGTGTTTTTAGAGGAATTACCTAGATTGCCACCAGAAAGAGAAATTGAATTTGAGATTGAAGTTTTTTTAGGAACTAATCCTATTTATATTCCTCCATACCGAATGGCACCAACTGAATTGAAGGAGTTGAAATTGTAGTTGTAGGAGCTACTTGACAAGGGATTTATCCGGCCTAGTAGTTCACCTTGGGGAGTGCTGGTCTTGTTTGTAAAGAAGAATAATGGATCTTTGCAGATATGTATTGATTACCGGGAATTGAATAAGGTGACTATTAAAAATAAATATCATTTACCAAGGATCGATGATCTATTTGATTAGCTACAAGGTGCCAATCACTTCTCAAAAATAGATCTTTGGTAGGGTTATCATCAGTTAAGGATCCGAAAAGAAGATTTACAGAAGACAGCTTTCCGGACCAGATATGAGCATTATGAATTTTTGGTACTGCCATTTGGATTGACGAATGCCACTGCTGCATTTATAGATCTTATGAATAGAGTATTTAAACCATTCTTAGATAGATTTGTCATTGTTTTTATAGATGACATTCTTGTCTAACCAAATTGTATTTATCCAATTCAAACAAAATATAGTCTTACTGTTTCCAAATGAAATAAAATTATATATATATATATATATATATTAAAATTTAATTTGTTTATTTATGGTTAGAAAATATAATATTTTTTATTTTTTATAAACATGAACAACATCTGAGAATGGTACCGCATACCCTTTAAGAATATTAGTTGTATGCCAAATTCTCAAAATGTGAATTTTGGCTTTTAGAGGTGTGCTTTCTGGGTTATGTTATCAGTGGCGAGGGTATTAAAGTTGATCCTAAGAAAGTTGAAGCAGTTGCAAAATGGTCTAGACCATCTAGTGTGACAGAAATCCGTAGTTTTTTGGGTATGGCAGGCTATTATCATCAATTTGTGAAGGATTTCTCTAAAATAGTTGCACCATTAACTAGATTGACAAGAAAGCATCTTAAATTTCAATGGGATGATGCATGTGAAGAGAGCTTTCAGAAGCTCATAACTTGTCTCACTACAGTTCCAGTATTACATTGCCATTAGGCACTGACAGATTTGTTATTTACTATGATGCTTCATGAGTGGGACTTGGATGTGTATTGATGAATCATGAAAAGGTGATTGCTTATACATCCAGGCAACTAAAGAAACATGAAGTAAATTATCTCACACATGATCTAGAGATGGCAACGGTGGTCTTTTTTTAAAAAATTTGGAGGCATTATTTTTATAGAAAAAAGTATGAAATCTTCACCGACCATAAAGGCCTTCAATACATCTTTCAACAAAGGGATTTGAATTTACAACAATAGAGATGAGTTGAATTGGTGAAGGATTATGACTGCCAGATATTGTATCACCCCCGATAAAGTAAATGTAGTGGCAGATGCTTTAAGCCAGAAGTAGATGGGCAATTTATCACATATAGTTGTCGATATAAGACCACTAATCAAGCAGTTGAAAGAATTGTTTAACATGGGCATTCGATTTGAAGTCGTAGATTCACATGCTGTGTTTGCACATTTTAAAGTGAGGCTAATGCTAATTAATAAAATTGAAGTCTTACAAGACAAAGACCCGTATCTAGTGAAATTAAAAGATGATATGGAGAAGTGTGTAGTTGACAAATCAACTGAGAATTCTTCTGACTTTAAAGTGGAAAATGGGGTATTGAAATTGGGTAGTAAATGGTGTGTACCTAATGTGGATGGACTTCGGGAGCGAATTATGTAGGAGATTCATCATGCGCCATATAGTATTCATCCTGAAGCAACAAAAATGTATCATGAATTGAAAAGTACTTATTGGTGGCCAGGATTAAAGAAAGATATGGCTAAGTATATGGCTACTTGCTTACCTTGTCAGTAAGTAAAATTTGAACACCATAAGCCTTCGAGTTTTTTGCAGGAGATTAAACTGCCAGAATGAAAATGGGAGCAGGTGACTATGGATTTTATTATTGGCTTCCATGAACTGTAAAGGGATATGATTTTATTTGGGTCATTATGAATCGACGTACAAAGTCAGCATATTTTCTGAAAGTAAAAACCACATATACAGCGGCTCAGTACACTCAATTGTATATTGACAAGATTGTAAGGTTGCATAGGGTGCCGATATCCATCATTTCAGATAGAAGTACTCAGTTCACTTCCCAATTCTGACATAAATTTTATGAGGCATTGGGTACTTGATTGAATTTCAGCACTGCGTTTCATCCACAGACGGATGGATAAACAGTAAGAACCATCCAGACATTGGAGGACCTGTTGAGATTATGTGTTTTGGAGGCATTTGGGATAAGTATTTACCTTTGATCGAGTTTACATATAATAATAGTTACCATTCCACCATTGGTATGGAACCATATGAAATACTATATGGCCGGAATTGTCGATTACCAGTTTGTTGGATTGAACAAGGAGAGAGGGAAATTGAAGGCCCTGAATTGATCCAAGCGACAATGGAGAAGGTGCCAATTATTAGAAAAAGAATGAAAACTACTTTCAGTCGGCAGAAAAGCTACGCAGATATAAAGAGAAAGGATGTATATTTTTCTATTGGTGACCATCTATTTCTCAAAATTTTCCCTATGAAACGTATTATGAGATTTGGAAAAAAGGAGAAGTTGTCACCTAGATATGTGGGACCATTTGAGGTGCTTGATAGAGTTGGAAATGTGTCATATCGTTTAGCTCTTCCTCCAAGCTTAAGCCACATACATCCAGTGTTTCATGTTTCTATGCTAAGGAAGTATATATCAGATCCAACACTTGTTCTTCCAGTGCAAGAGATAGAGGTGGATGAAGATCTATCATATGAGGAGATTCCTATTCAGATTAAAGATAGACAAGTAAAGAGGTTGAGAAACAAAGAAATCCCAAAGTGTAAAAGAGTGCACCTAGGAAACTGAATCAGACATGCAACAAAAGTACCCTCAATTGTTTTTTGTATGAGGTAAGTATATTTTTAAATTCAAGGATAAATTTATTATAAGGGAGGTAGAATGTAATAACCCTAATTGAAATTTAAAACGATTAAAATCTAGTTACGAGAAGAAAGCATTGATAGGCGATTTTTCATAAATTCTAGAAGGTGTATTGCTTAGAATTAATTAAGGTTAACCTAATTTGGGTAGATTAGTACATGGAAAAATAATTAGAGGATTAAATAGAATTAAAAAGAGTGTTAATTAGTTAAATCAATTAAAAAACTTGAAAGAAAAATCTAAATTGAACACACTTCAGTGTTCTATTTTTCATAAATTATAAAGCATTCTTTTGTCCAATTTTTTTTACACACCCAAAATCATATGAATAATGGATAAAATAAAAATAGAATTGAGTGAAAATAATAAAATCTAGATGCTTTAGTAGATAAGTAAAAGAGATAGAAGAAGAAGAAGAAGAAAACAATAATTTTGTAATTTTCGAGAAATGGAGTCAAACTTTGATCAATAATTAAAAAATAAAAATAAATAAATAAATAAACAAATGGAGCAAAGTGCCAGCCAAATGGAGCCTTTTCTACTAAAAAAAATAATTTGCTTAATTTTATCCAAATTAACTTACACACAATCAAGTCTAAATTAATTTTCTTTTCTTTTTTCTTAAAATTTTCTTTTCCTAGGAAATCTAATTGGTTATTAAGTATTATAAATAAACCTAATTAGAGGAAATTATTACCATCTTCTTCTTTCTCTTCTCTTGGCCAAAATTTTACCATAAAAATTTCTTAAAATTTTGTTCAAATCTTTATTCAAATCACCTCTCCATCTTCCACAATTTTTATACTTTCAACTTCAAAGCTTCTCTTCTTCAAGATTGTTGGAGATTTAAGGAAAATTTTATTCAAGACTTCAAGACGTAATATTCTTATCCAACTCTATAATTCAATTTCATGAGTTTAATTGATAATTTTGATATGTAATTGGTGAAAGTAAGTTAAATTAGAAGTAATCCTTAAAAATTTTGAATTTACTATGACTTGATAAAATCTTGGGGCTGAGTTTTTGTGCCCCTTAGAGTTAGAATTTTAAGATTATTAGAACATAAAAGTAAAATATTTACATGTTTAGATTATTTTCTTTTAAGGAATTTTTATCAAATTCTTATTGTGTTGAGAGATATAGATCATTAAATAAGGCTGACTCGGGTTAGGGTTTGTGCTGAGAGACCCTACTGAGTTTTGCAATTTCGAGAATCTTAAGGTCTGATTCAGGAGAAACTCAAAACATAAAAATATTTCCCTATGTCTTAGCTAAAATCTCACAAACATAACAAAAATTGGATATCAAAAAAGTGAGTTTTAAGCAAAACAATGAGGGGTATCAGGGTAGAAGTTGCAGGGTAGATTATAGATTTCAAGTCTGTCTTCAAAATTTCACAATAAATTATATAGAGCTTAGAAAAATTTTGATTTTTAAATATGTTAGAACTTCAAATATCTAGCTTAAGTAAGAAAAATAATTGAAGTAATTGGATAGATAAAACTTGAGATATGAATAAAAGAAGCAGGGCTGCCCAAAACTAAGAGTTAAGAATCAAAGCATTTTTATAAAATTAACTTTAGAATTGTGTAATTAAATGTTCGTTTAGTACTAAAATATATTATATATGTGTTATAGCTTCAAGAAGGAAAGAAAATTAAAAGGAGAGTGAGTAATCGGATCATCCATTTTATCTTTGCTAAGAGAAGAAGTCACTTTTTCATTTTGTATTTTGAAGGTGAGTAACATATATATATTCTCTTACTTGTGTTTGAACTCAAATTAATTTATCATAAATACTACCACATTTCTCATTGATGGACGATGAATCCTAGTTGTACCTTATTCTTTGTTGCTCCTAAATGAGTGCCAAACCTTTTGTTTTGGATATTGAAACTTCTTGTTTATGATAGTACTGTTGAATAAACCCTTGAATTCAATTGTTAAATATTATTCATTATATATGAAATTCAAATGTTAGCAATAATGGAACTACCCATCCGATGGAGTAGATATAATATCATCGGACTTGTGCACAAGATTACATTGCCACCCCAGCTAAGAGAGGGGTAAGGTCCTAGCCATATGATCTGATCAATCGTATGACTTTATTGACAGGCATGTTATCGGACTGTAGCCTCTGCCAAATTTATCAGTAGTTATTACTAATAACTATTAAAATACTGATTCATTAAAATTTGCTACATTGATACATTGATTCATTGATATCGTATAACCTTGTTCAATATTCCCCAATTTGATTATTTATTCATTATATTCATATTAAGCGAATCACCTATCATATTGATATGTTTATTGTGCCTAATTCTAATGGCTAATTTACATTATCGTATTCCTTTGTGATAACCAATTTTATTGCTATATTGTTATTCTTAAACCTTCCTTATTATTCTAATGATGAATTGGAGTGGTTTATTTGATATGAACTTCCATTTTCATTGAGCGGTTATCAATTGCAACTGGGTTTTAATGGTGGGTTTGTGATTTATTGGATGATGGATCTAAAATCTGTGTAAATGGATTTTGAATATTGTGATATATGGATTGATTGGAGATGTTTCCACCAACCATAGATAATTTGAGCTCTACTTACCCCTGAGCTAGACACTGACTTTTACGAGAGATATAGAAAGCATTAGAATAATGTTTGTGGAGTCAAATGTGGCAATGGAGACTAAATGGATCTATATCATCAATGTTAGGGTCGGTGGGTAATTGGATGATGGGATTTGATTCTGACCAGATGTCGGAGATGAAGCAAAGGTTGAGAATGATGAAGAAGACAATAGATATATGTAATATGGAATCGGAGAAAGGCAAAGGAATCATAATCATGATTCCTATTCCCTTCATCTCTATAATCAAATTCAAAATTATATTAATGGGATTGTGTATGATGAAATCAAGGAAATGAATTTGATACGATTTAATTGAGGAATTAAGGAGGAAAACCCAAAGGAAAGAAACTACAAGGAAAAAAGAGAAAAGAGAAAGGTATGTTATTGGTCCATGTGTCTTTGTCATCTAAACTCAAAGAAGCCGGAATTTTCATTTTTTTCTATCAAATTTGGTAGTGGTGGTGGTGGTGGTGGTGTTGGGTTGACGGTGGTTGGTGGTGGGTTGGTGGTGATGTGGTGATGGTGTGGTGATAGTGATGAAAATGAAAATTTTAGTTTGGTTTAGAGTAATGGCATTTGAATGAAAATTAGATTGAAAATAAGAGATATTTTGGACTTTTTACATAGATTTAATGGATTTTCTAACAAAAAGACCTTGAATTTTAACAGAACCAAAATACAGGAACTTTTTAATATAATTTTAAAAATACAAGGACTTTTAAGTATAATCAGCCAAAATGCAAGGACCTCAAAGTAATTAACCCTAAAATTATTGATGAATAGAGAGAAGAGACAAAATATTTTATGGTAGTTCAACCAATTCTTTGTCTACATCCACTCCTTAATATCACCCTCAAGTATTTCACTATCAAGATCTTTTTTCAAGTTCAAGATAAAAAAAACCAAAGTATTTTGGCTCACACTCAAACCTTACAAAGTGTTTTTCACAAGGCTTACACTCAAACTTTACAAAGTGTTTTCACAAGGCTTACACTTAAACCTTATAAAGTGTTTTCAAAAGGCTTAAACTCAAACCCTTAAAGAGATACAAGAGATGAGAAGAGGAAAATCCCCTTTTATTTTTTCCAAACTCTCAAGTAATCAATGAGTCTCAACAACCTCAAATATTTTACAAACAATAACTCACTAGTATTATTTTATAATTAATCAGCTCTATAAGCAATAAACATGAATGATTAGAAGTAATATCTTAATAAATGTTTAACCAAGGTTTTTCTCTTCCATTTAAATTTTTTACCAACTCATATTTATATCCCAGCTTCAAATAGAGTCTTTTTACCTTCTTAAATGCAATTTTATTTGCTTTTCAATGGCTAATTTTTTGTTTATATTTGCAGATTCACACTCGCGACTAATCGGTAGCGGCTGCAACTTCTTCGATACAAAATCTCTTTATAGTCAGCTACTAACTTTTGCGCCTGTGAATTCTTCAAGTAGCTCTCGCGAATATCGCCTATTTTGGGACTGAAGCTACTGTCTAATTGAGGTCTTCTTAGTAGCGCTTAGGATTAATACATTCATGCCCGCGAATATCGCCTCAATCTTAGACCTTCTCACCTGCGACTTGACTGGTAAAAGTTGTGAACCATTGATAGCATCTACTACTAAAATATTCACGCCCATGAATATTGCCCTGTTTGGGACTGAAGTTTTTGTCACTTTCTGTGATCCTTAGTAGTGTTTACGACTCAATAATAGTATCTCAACTCCAATAGTAGCACCTGTTACTCCAACCGTAGCGACCCACGAATTTTGCTCTTCTAGAGACTTAGGCTACTGCCTTCGTTAGTAACAGCTGAGACTTCCAATTCGCACCTACGATTCCTTGTGAGGCCTCGCCCGAGCACCTAGATGCTCAAATCAAAGGGAAAAATTTCCACGGACTAAGGCAACTTCGACCAAATTGTTTCTTTGATTTTTATTTGAAAACTGATAGAGTCACCACCTTAAACTCAATTTGACTCTAATTTATAGCACAATGATAAAATCACTAGACTTTTAATTGGGACTAAGCTAAAGGACTAGGTTTTCAATTTTAAATAACTCAAACTTTGGCTCATTCTTTAATAATTGATTTATGAAAATGAAGTTTCAGGAACAACTTATAAGAATGATATTAATAGGATGGATGGAAAATATACAATACACGAACAATAAAGCAAGTAATATAGCATTCATAAAATAAATAAAAGAGATTTATTACATCAGAAAGCCAATAATAGGGGATGTTAACTCTAACCCTCAATGAAAATTCTAGGTTAACCACACAATCCCCAAAACAACATTAAAAGATATTTAATTTATGAAAAATGAGACTTTTGGTATTTTTGGATTTGAAGTTATGAAACAACTTGCTTGCTTATCCCATTGAATGGGAATTAAAATCCACACAATTTTCCCTTCTTGTTAAGGGGGTTTGATTCGATTTTAAGAAAAGATTGATTTTGTGGTTCTTTTAATTAATTTAAACTAATTAATTTTGAGGTACGATACGATACCTTGATTTGAGAGGGACACTTTTTTCGAATGGGTCGGGTCTTACTTTAAGGGAGATGACTTCTTAGAGCTCACCCAAATCAGAGTTTCACTTTGATTGAGTAAGATTATCAATATAGCATGCTTCGAGTTGATTTTGTCAGCACAACGATGTGCTTCAGGTTATTTCTTCTAGATTGACTCAAAGAGAGATTGCTCTAGGTCTTTTATTCCTCCAACTCAATGAGAGTTAAAGAAATCAATTCAAAATCAAAGAGAATTAAACCGCTTGTGAACAAGAATATTGAATAAAGAGGGAGAAAGAATAGTCAACTAAGGAAAATTTGACTTAGTTGTTCTGTAACTCAATGAGAGCCGATATGCTTTGAAGTGAAATTGAGCCTTGTATTTATAGGAACAAGTATGAGGGAAAACCAAACTGAAATCCGATATGGGATTCACTTTCTGGGTTTGGTGGCACCTAGGCTGAAGCTTGGAGGTAGAGGACAAGTATGTTGGCGACAAGGCTTGGCTTCACTGGTGACAGTAGTTGTTATTGGTGGCGACGCAGTGACCTCGGCATGGCACTGTCGCCAATGCTAAGGATGGTTGCCACTAGGTTTGTCTTGATGCTTATCTAGTCTAATTCACCTGATTTGAAGTGGTTTGACCTCCGGTTGAGGTCGATCAGCTTGGCATGGCCTGGTTTATCTGTATTTAGAGTCGGCTTTGATTTTCAATTGATTTTTAATTAGTTTGGGATGACCCGAGATTGCTTGGGTGTCAAATCAAGTGTTCACAACTGCTCCCCATCGCTTTGACCCAAGTTTGAAGGGTAAATGTGATGGTAGTGAATTGGGTAAATTTATGTCTGCTTGAAATGTGATTTGTGTGTTCTGCTTACACTCTGGAGTGTTTGTTGATGCGTCAATCTATTTTGACAATTTTGAGCTTTTTCTGATTTTTCAATATTTTTTGTTTCTGGTATTTTCTGAATTACAAGAGCGTCCCTTGTCTGACTCCAAAAGAATTGTAGTCTGGTGAGCCTATTGATTATTCTTATTTATAGATATTTGATTGTCCAATTTATGTTCATGTTAATGATAATAAATGGGAGCCTAGATCTAAAAAGGATTAGTTATCCTATTGGTGTAAATGGATATAAGGTCTGGTATTTTGATCTTAAAATACTTAAAACTATAATCAATATGGATATTGCTTTGAGTCTGCTCTGCTTCACCCAACAAAGGAGTTTCTTATTTATTCTGACACAGGTTTGAATAACTCAATTAAGTTTATAGAATTTGAAGTGGTGAATGTAAATTCAGAGGAACGTGTTTATAGCAAGACCTAGTTTATTTGCCTACTCCTTTTGAAATAAAAGAGTTACTACAAGAGATGCATTACATTTCTACACATAGGGCAAGGGGAGAGAGGAGAATGCCTCAAAGATTAGTTGATACAGATTATAATGCATATGCATCAACTGTGGCACAAGAAATTGATGATGTTGGTGAACCTTCCATATATTTAGAAGTTGTTTCTTGTGATGATTCAACTAAGTGGTTAGTTGTTATGCAATAAGAGGTGGAGTCTCTTGATAAAAATTGAATTTGGAAATTGGTAAAGCTGCCTAAAGACAAGAAGATTGTTGGTTGGGAATGGATCTTTAATAAAAAAGAGGGCATTCCAGGTGTTAAATATGCTATTTATAAGGCACGATTGGTTGCAAAGGGCTATAGTCAGGTTCATGGAATTGATTATAATGATATTTTCTCACCTCTTATTAAACATAGCTCTATCCATGTCTTGCTTATTTTAGTTGCCATATATGACTTAGAGCTAGAATAACTAGATATCAAAACTGCCTTTTTGAATGGTGAGTTTGAGGAAAAAATTTATATGTCACAATCTTAGGGTTTTGAGATTGAAGGCAAAGAAAACCATGTTTCCTTTTTGAAGAAATCATTGTACGATTTGGAACAGTCTCTTAGACAGTGGTACAAGCTGTTTAATTCTTTTATGGTTGAGCAAGGTTATTCAAGGAGCCGGTATGATAGTTGTATGTACTTTAGAAAACTTGATGATGGCTCATTCATTTATTTGCTACTTTATATTTTTTCATATGATATGCTTATTGCTACCAAGAATATTTCTAAGATCAACAGGTTGAAGAAGAGTTGAGTGGTGAATTTAAAATGAAAAATTTGAGAGCTGCTAAAAAAATTGGGAATAAAAATTCATAGGAACTAAACTAAAGGTAAATTGTATCTAACTCAAAGGAGTTTCACTAAAAAGGTTTTGGAATGTTTTGACATGAAAAATATCAAACCTATAAATACTCCACTTGCTGCCTATTTCAAACTCTCTAGTGCTTTATCACCATAGTCTGAAAAAGATATTAACTATATGTCTTATGTTCCTTATTCTAGTGCAGTTGGTAATATCATGTATGATATGAATTGTACTTGTCCTGACATTTTACTTGTAGTTAGTGTTGCTAGTAGATACATGTCCAATCCTAATAAAAGCATTGACAAATAGTGAAATGAATTTTGAGATACTTGTATAACACTACTAATTGTTGTTTGGAAATAGTAAAGATAATATGGTTGATTATGTTGATTTAGATTATACATGTGATCTTGAAAGTGGAATATCCATTACTGATATGTTTGCTTTTGGAGGTAGTTATATCAGTTGGAAAACTACTTTATAGTTTACAATTGTATTATATACTACCAAAGCAAAGTATATAGCAGTAAATAAAGGAAGCTACTTGGTTGAGAGGTTTGGTCAATGAGCTAAATTCATATCAATAGGTGATTGTTGTTCATTGTGATAGTTAAAGTGATATTCACTTGAAAACATATCGAATATTTCTGAGAGGACGAATCACATTGATATGTGTTACCCTTTTTTTTGTGAGATTATATCTCAAGAAAATATTATTGCGAAAAAGATTGGTACTGCAGATAAATCAGCTGATACGATGATTAAATCTCTTTCAGTGACAAAGTTCAATCATTTCTTGGACTAGGTTGGTATTTGTCATATTTAATATAAGCTCTTGAGACCTTAATGGAAAAGATAAAGAAAAATTTACAAATTTATTGCAAGAGAAGTTATAAAAATTAAGTCAATGTGAAGATTTGTTATTATTTGCAGTGAATTTCTATTCATAAAAGGAATCTATTTTGTTAATTGAAACTAAGTCATTTTTTTCCTCAAATTAAGAAAAGTATCCAACAAGTCTTTAATTTAATTGGTTGAGCTAACTTACTTTTCCTCCTTGGATTTGAAAAAGTGGTATACTCTAAATCACTATATATATGTGTTACTGCTTGTGCTTTTATTATGAGAAATTAGAAAGAGACCTTGAGAGCTATTTGTTATGATTTTAGGTTAAGTAATATGCGATTGCTTAAAGTATTACACCCTTGGTATCTAATTTGGAATACCTAACATGCTGCCCCTAGCTAGCATATATATAAGGTTACACTAGGATTAAACCAGTTAATGGGCTCTTGCCCATTAGGCCCACTATAAAGGTCTATTATCTATTAGGGCTTATATTAGAACATATATTAGGGTTATTTAATATACCCAACAATCTCTTCCTATGTTCTACATATAGCACTTTTCAATAGATAGATAATATAATGTTCAAAATAAAATATTGAATCATTATATCACAAAAAAATTTATTACTTCAAAATATGAATTCTTTAAGCATACTATGAATTTTATAAACAAACTAAACTGAAGCAAATAAATTAAATATATGTGAATAATAAGTATACCAATATAGAGTTTTAGAATTTAACTAAACTCAATCAAAATGGGCATTTTCACTTGCAAGTGAATTATTTATTCAACTGAAAGAAAATATAATAGTTCCCCACAGTCCAAAGCTATAGAGAAATTATTTATCAAGTAGATCATCCTCATCAGAAGTGCAGTTCAGCTCTGCTCCTTCATTTTCGTCATTTCCTGTAAGTTACCAAATATGAATTTCATATGAATCCAATCATTTGTATAACACTTTACAGTATATAGTTCATCCAAAATAACTTAGCACAATATCACAATGACTGAAAATAATGATATATTAATGTCAGTTAAGCATCAATACTAATAATACATTAATGTCAATAATATTATGCATCAATGACAAAACCAATAAGCATCAATGTCAAGTTTCTTTATAAGAACAAGACCTAAACAGTTTCTTTTTCAAAAGAATCATGTCATGTTTTTATGTGGAATGTTACAGCTGTCAAGTTCAAATCTAGTCAAGCTGTATCATCAAGTATGGAATGATACAACCGCTCAGGATAGAACATCCAAATGGAGATTAATTATCTCATCAAATATGGAATGAGACAATTCACCCAAAAGGATATATCATCAAATGTGGAATGATATATTAACAACTATAAGCATCAAAACATTATCAAGTGCTTATCTTAATTACCAAAGGGAGATTCGAAAATTCAAAATAACATAGATGTAGGTTAATACCTGTCTCATATAGCTTTTAACCACATTTCCCCCATAATTTTGAATATTCGATCTTTGTTCAAACCTTTCGTGAGTGCATCTGCAATATTATCCTTCGATCGCACATCAACCAAAGTGATAATACCTTATTTTATAAGATAATTCAGCATTGCATGTCTCAGCCTAATATGCCTCCTATTACCATTAAAGAGTGAGTTTTTCACTACTAAAATTGTAGCTTGATTATCACAGAACAAACTTAAAGAATTAATTTTTAGACAAGTTAATGGAATATCCAGGATCATATCTCTTATCCATTCTGCTTCTCCTCCTGCCAAAGCTAGAGCTAATAGTTCTGATTCCATATATGACAAAGCAATATAAGTTTGTCTTTTGGATTTCCATGCCACAGTAGTTCCATCCAATATAAAAATATAACCACTAGTAGATTTACTATCTCCAAATTATGAGTACCATGATGCATCAGAAAAAACTTCCAAGATAGAAGGATGACCATTATAGCATAGAGCATAATTTAGAGTGCCCTTAAGATATCTCATTAGCCTCGTTAAGGCATTCCAATGCTCTTAACTAGGATTACTAATGAAACGACTTAGCATACCAACTGTAAAGGCTATGTCTGGTCTAGTGCAAGTCACTACATACATGAGACTGCCAATCAGTTTGGAATAATCTAATTGATTCACACTAGCTCTTTAATTAGGGCTTAGTCTTTTAGTAGGGTCATATGGTGTCTCAGCCACTTTGCACTCACTATATCCCCATTTAGAAAGTAGTTTCTCAATGTAATGAGCTTGGATAAGGGTGATACCTTGCCCTCGAAAACTTACTTTCATTCCAAGAATGGTGTCTACTTCACCAAGAACTGACATGTTAAGTTTTAGTTAATTTGCCTTTTACTTCATTTATAGTAGAAAGATCTGTACCAAATATCAACATGTCATCCACATACAAGAAAATAATCGCAACTTTATTTGACACAGAATGGAAGTAAAGGCATTTATCAGAATAACTAGATTTAAATCCTAAGCTCATTACAACTTTGTCGAATTTTTTATTCCACAATTTATGTGCTTGTTTTAGACTATACAAATATTTGTTTAATTTACAAACTTTGTTCTCTAAATCTTTCATAACAAACCCTTCAGGTTGGTTCATGTAGATTTTCTCTGTTAGATCTCCATTCAGGAAAGCTGTCTTTATATTCATTTGATGCACAACATAGTGTTCAATAGATGCCAATGCAAAAAGAATTCTAATCTTAGTCAAATGACAGACCGGTGAGTATACATCAAAATAATCTATGTCATGGACTTGAGTATATCCCTTAGCTACTAAACTTGCTTTATACCTTGCTATTGATCCGTCAGGATTTAGTTTCTTCTTCAAAACCCACTTACAACCTATAGTCTTAGCCCCTTTTGGCAAATCGACTAGTTGCCAAGTTTAATTTTGTAATAGAGAACTCATTTCATCATCAATGGCTTCTGCCTATAACAAGGAGTCCCTAGATCTCATCGCTTCTTTATAAGTAGATGTATCATCCTCTAAATAGCAAGTGACAAAATCCTCACCAAACATTTTGGGAACTCTCTCTTTTGTAGATACTCTTAAAAGTAGTGATTCATTAATTTGAGGAATGTCAGAGGAATTAGGTGCAATTTCTATTAAAGGTTCTGAATTAATTTCTATAGTGCCTAGTATAGTCAATTCTTGATCTTTTAGAAATTTATCTTCAAAGAATACTCATCCATAGATTTTATAACCACATTGGTAGATAGATCCAAAAACTGATCAGCTGCACTATCCTCTGCACTGCCTAGGTATACACATGTATTGGTCCTAGGTCCTACCTTTGGTCTCCTAGGGTTTGGTATCCTAACATAAGTGATACAGCCCCAAGTCTTTAGAGTATCATATCTACAAGGATGTTTATGCCATAATTCATAAGGTATTGAATTTGTCTTAAAATGTGGCACTCTATTCAGGATGTGACATGCAGTCAAAGCTGATTCTTTCCAATAACAAGAAGGCATGCCAGCTGTCAATAACATAGAGTTTAACATTTCAGTTAACGTCCTGTTCTTACATTATGTTATACCATTAGATTGAGATGAGTAAGGAGCAGTAGTTTCAAGTATTATGCCATGAGAGTCACAAAATTTCTTGAACTCTATCAATTTGTATTCTCTTCCTTTGTCACTCCTAAGTCTTTTAATTTTTAAGTTTAATTGATTTTCAACACGATTCTTGAAAATTTTAAATTTATCAAATACTTCATCTTTAGATTTTAACAGATAAATATGACAACATCTAGAAAAATCGTCTATAAATGTTACCAAATACTTACAACCTCCTCTAGTTGTAAAGCTTTTAAAATCACATAAGTCATAATATATTAGTTCAAGAAGTTGTGTACTCCTAGAGACTGACTGAAAAGGTTTTCTAGTAATTTTAGTTTTAGCACACACTTCACATCTATTAAATTTGATCGAAGTATATAATGGTATATTATGAGTTTTAGCTAGTTTAGCCATTTTCTTATAGTTCACATGTCCTAATCAATTATGCAAAATTTTGGATTAATTAAATTTGAACTAACATGACTAACTATTTCATTTGCTAAACTCAGCCTATACATACCACCTACCAAATAAGCACATCCAAAATAACAAGAATTAATAGACAAAGTTACTCTACTATTAGAAATTAAAGTGTTCATGCCTGCAATATCTAAAAGACTGATAGAAATTAAATTCTTAAGATAGATAGAACTACTTGATTTTGTTTTTAGATGAGTCTTACAGTCTGCAATAAAATGACCACATTTTCCACAGTTGTGGCACTTACCCCTTTCCTTTTTAGAAATGGTCTTTTTGGCCTCTAACTTTGGGGTTTCTTTTTTTGTCGACTTTGATCTTCTAGAAAATTTCTGGGAATGTGTGATTGTGTTAGCAGTCGACTGCTATTGTCTGACCATTTTCAAGTTATTTCTAACTCTGTTCTCATCTTCAATTCTGATGAATCATTTAAGATCATCCAGTCTCACTTGTACCTTTTTTCTATACATTTCAGTTTTAAAAGTGTGCCGTGCAGAAGGTAGTTTGTAAATTATTACTTCAACTAAGAAGGCATTACAGATGATGATCTTTTCATTATTTAATTTAGATCTCAGATTTTCTAGATCAGTTATTTGAGGAGTGAAATTTAAAATCCATGAATTTGTCAACTAGGTGTGTTTTAGACAATGCCTCCTCTTTTTTAAATTGAGCATCTAAATTATCCCAGATTTTTTTAGCAGTGTTGTATTTGCTAAAAACTTCTATTAGCCGATCAGAAAGACAATTCAATAAATAGTCCTTATAGAAGTCATTATCTTTGTTCCATTGAGATTCATCAACGTCCTTCATCGTATCAGTAAAGGTACTCAAAACAGTGTAGAATATATTTTCATATTTCAGTCCAAATTGAGTTTTTCCCTTCCAGGAATTAAATTCAGATCCACTAAAAGTTTCCAGTTTGATCATCTCAATCAGAACATGTTTATCCATTCTTCTATATATTTAAATAGACAATTAAATAACAAAATTATATAGAAGGAAAGTTGGAACAAGTGTACCTGAATCGACCTAATTGAATCGAACCGATGATTGAATCGAACTGATAATTTGAACCGAACTGACGATTTGAATCAAACTAGCAATTCAAACCAAACCAGTTTCAAATCTTCTTTGCTTCACCGATCTCCGTTGCTGAGCTTTGATGGGATGATCAGGAGGCTTCGAAGTTTTTTTTTTTTTATAATCAAATTAGAACTTAAATCAAGAATAACAAACTTAAATTCAAATTAAAACAAAAAAAACTTGAATGCTTGAAATCAAAATTAGAAGACTTTTAAAACCTTGAATTCAAAATCATACAAAAATTAATGCTTCAAAATTGTTAGGATTTTAGGTCAAGCAATATGCGATTGTTTGAAACATTACACCCTAGGTATTTAATTTGAAATACCTAGCATATTGTCCTAGTTAGCATATATATAAGGTTACACTAGGGTTAAATCAGTTAATGGGCTTGTCTATTAAGTCCATTACAAAAGTCTATTATCTATTCAGATTTATATTAGAACATATATTAGAGTTATTTAATATACCTAACACTATTTGAGAGAATATTGAGAGTCCATGAAATATTGTAATTCCAATCTTATTTTTGAAAGTGGTGAACACATTAGATGCATTTGAGTTCAAGAAATGCAAGCCAGTCTTCGTCTTTCTTAAAGCTAGTGTTTGTCATGCTTCCATTCGATACAGTTGCAAAGAAGAGGTTAGATCTCTAGGCGAAAAGCAAATGATAGCTAGAAATATTGTTTTGTTACGGATCGAGTATTATTCTCCTTTTTAATTTTGTATGTTTCTAATTTGTTAGGAGATTTTATTTTCCTTTGCTTATAGTTGTAAGCTTATGTCGAATTACATAAAATTATGCTTTCTATATTTTCTTTTATTTTATGATTGTATTTATATTATTCTAAATAATTCAGGTGGATTCTAATAGAAAGTTAAAAATTTATTTTGCCTACACTGATCCAAATCCCAAAAAAGACGACTAAGACGAACCACAACCAATAAAGATTACTTTCACTTCATAATTAAAAAAATTAGGATAAATTATCATAACACTCTTAGGATCTGTTTAGTTGTAGAAAAATAATTTTTATTTTCTATTTTTCATTTTTCATTTTCTAAGAAATTATTGTTTTGTTTCGTGGAAAATTACTAGTACTTTCCAATTATAAAACGTGTTCATTTGTCAAATATAGAAAAATTATTTTCTATTGCTTGTTATGACTTAATTCACAGCTAAATCATCATTCCTTCTTTTTTTTTTTTTTTTTTTAAGAGGAATTACACTCTTGTCGTTTTTCTATAATTAGCACTTTATAATTTATTTACTAAATATTAATTATGTATTAAATATATGGAGAACATATTGCTATGGTATCACATGTAATTGAAGCATTATCTTCCTATTACAAAAAATTTGATATATCAAAATTTTGTCATAAATATTTTTTTTTTATGGAGGACATATTGCTATGATATCATATGTAATACAATTATAATTTTCTTATTATAAAAAATTTGATATCAAATTTTTTAATAATTTTTTTTATTTACATAGTAACTTTTTATTAATGAAAATAATTATTTTTTTAAAATAATGAAAAAGAGTTTTATTTTATTTTATAAAAATCATTATAACAGTGAAAATTTAGATAAAATAATGCACATAGAGAGGGGAAAAAAGTAAATGAAATTGAAAAATTAATAAAAAAAAATATGCATATAAAAGAAGAAAAAAGAAAAAGAATAAAAAAAATTGAGAATTAATAAAAAATATATATATATGAGATAGTATTAGCGAGGATTCGACAAAAAAAAAATAATGCATATAAAAGAAGGAAAAAATAAAAGAATAAAAGAAATTGAGAATTAATAAAAATAAAAAAAGCATAAAATATGAACAAAGTACAGTAAAATCTATACAAATTAATCACTTTTATAATATAATAATTTTTTACGATCTCAACTTAATTTAATTGACTAAATTAATAATTTTGATAATTTAATAAGATAATATTTTTTTTAAAAACTGTTATATAATTATATAATCTCATTTATATTATAAATTAATAATTTATCAATATAATTTTTATATATAATAGATTATGATATGTATTTTTATTAAAATATAATTAAAAATTATTTAAAATCTAAATAATTATATTCATTTATTTTTTTCATTTCATTTAATTCATATTTAATTTATCATGTATTATTTATTTAATTTATTTAGTTCATATTTAATTGAGCATATTTTTTTTATTTTAATTAATTTATATATAATTAATCACATTTTTTTTATCTATTTTAATTAACTTGTATTATTGATCACATATTTTATATTTAATTTATATTAAATTAATTATAAAATTAATAATAAATAATAAATTTTTAATTAATTAAATATATTTATTGAAATATAAATATTTTTTTAAATTAATAAATTATAAATTTATTAATTATTAATATATTTTTTAATTAATATAACTTTAGAGTTTCAACGAGCTTTCACCCTAGTTGATGAGTTTCTATTCAATTCCGCAAGGCGGAAGTAATGAAAAACTACATGTCTTCCAAAAAAAAAAAAAAAAAACTATCAATGTGAGAAAAAAAAAACATTAAAAAACTATTTAAACCTATTTGCCAAAAAATTTAGTACAGTGTAGAAAATTGAAAAATTTATTCTTAATTAGTTATAGAAAATATTTTATATTTTTTTTAGTTTTTATTTTTATTTTTAAAATTAAAAATTAGAAAATAAAAAATTATTTATCTATTTCTTCATTTTTATTTTTATTTTTATATAATCATTATTTTTCATGAATATTTATTTTAAAAAAGAGTGAAAAATATTATAAAATAATTTTTAGTAACATATTGTAATTATAAAAATTTTGAAAAATTATTTTCACATTTTTCATTTAAACAAATTTTAATAACTAAATATCAAATTTTAATTTTCTATTTTTTTAATATAATTTTTTAAAAAATAGTCTTTATTTTTTTGATGTGATAATTTTTTTATTAATATTATTATTACATTAAAATCTGATTGAAAAATAAAAGAAATTGAACAAAT
Source organism: Aleurites moluccanus (assembly GCA_948193065.1). Classification (NCBI taxonomy): domain Eukaryota; kingdom Viridiplantae; phylum Streptophyta; class Magnoliopsida; order Malpighiales; family Euphorbiaceae; genus Aleurites; species Aleurites moluccanus. Next base: position 37,086 of record CANXYC012270860.1, read on the forward strand.
TCACAACAAATTATAACATTAAACACATAAAACAAAAACAAAAAAAATCAACAAATTACAAAACATTTTATTAAAATTAATTTAATCTTACATTCTTGTGATTAGGAAGGAGTTCTTCGACAAGTATGACAATTTTGTCTCCCTTGTTGCGAAGATCTAATCGCAATGAAATTATCCCCTCTACCACTGAAACGAAATGCATATGACTGGTACGTTAAAAAGCTCAAAAGAAAGTTTTTTTTTTTTTTTTTATTTTCAATTTCCAATTATATGCGGACGTGAAAAATCATATATTAATAAAAAAAAAATTGACGTGTCGATATCCACAGCGGAATCTTAGGGCAAAATCATCCGGACAGTAAATTTTATCAAAAATAAAAAATTTATATACCGATATATTCAAATTAAAACATTATATAAAAATTGTAATTTTGATCAAAGTTTATGATTTTTTTTTTTTTTTTGTAAATGACCCTTTTTTAAAATAATAATGATTTCTTAAATAAAAATAATTATAATAACATACTTTGCAATAAAACATTAAAAAATATATAATTTATATTTTAGAGACTCTGTGACAACTTATATAACACTACAACTAATACTCTTGGAAATAATAACAGTGCAATTAATTTTCATTTTTTCCAAGAGCAGTGAAAAACTCAACTGTTTAACACTGTGTCATGAATCTGCAAGTCTTCTTTTTCTTCCTCTTCAAGTCTCTTTATGGTGTTTTTATACTCAAAATTGGGATACCAGCTATGGGATCGAGTTCCTAATCCCCAGCAAATTGGGACGATAAGGACCAGGGCGCGCGTCCAAGATCGCGGTCCTCGAATTAGGTAACCATGCATCAACCCATTTCCTTTGGTATACCCTCAAAAAACTGATTATTTCGCTATCTTTAAATCGCCATTGACTGGAAACTCCCCATTAATCCCATTCTTAATTTTAAATCCAAACCTCCAAACTCATAAACAATCCAATCACTTGTGCGCTCAAAAACTTACATTACTTCTGCTGAAGTTGACGAACCCTGTATTAGCCAAACCCAACACATTCTCCACACTGAGACCACCAAGTTATATCATTCTTCCCATGTGAAGGTTAAGACTAATTTTCCAACTCACTTTTCAGTGTTCCATCTAGATGCCATGTGCACTTTCTTCTTTTGATTGTAACATCAAACCATCCAAGAGAGTATATCCAAGTTCCCCATCAGAATGACCTCTGTCTTCAGCAGTAAATGCATAAGATTTCCCATTGACTTCTACAAAGCTTTGTCCCGGAGACTTCCTCACCCTGTTACTTTTCATCATTGTTCTTATCCTTGCAACTCCGTCCCACCTTCCCGCTGACGCATATATGTTAGCCATCTCCACATATGGAAAGGACACATAAGGCTTCATCTCAAAAAGGTGCTGAGCAGCATATTCACCAATACCAATGTTTGCGTGGATCTTGCAAGCACTAAGCAGTGCACTCCATATGGCCGCATCAGGTTTGATAGGCATATCTTGAATAAACTCCAATGCCTCTTTTAGCTTTCCTTTACGTCCAAGAAGATTCACCATACAGGAATAATGATCTAATCCAGGGTTTATTTTATAAATTTTGGTCATCATATTGAAACACTCCCATCCTTTATCAAGAAAACCGCCATGAGTGCAAGCTTGAAGTATGGCAAGAAATGTTATGTGATTGGGCTTCAATTCCAACTCTACCATCCGATAGAAAAGGTCCAAAGCTTCTTTGAATAATCCATTCAAAGCACAGCCTGAAATCATGGTGGTCCACGAGACAACAGTTCTATCAGGCATGGTATTGAAGAGATCCCAAGCATCACATAAACTTCCACATTTTGCATACATGTCTATCAATGTGTTGCAAACTATAACATTATTTTTTAAACAGTTGGAACTGGCATAAGCATCAATCCATTTTCCAACTTCAAGAAGACCAGTATGGCCACAACCTGAAATAAGAGAAAGTATGGTAACCATATCAGGTTTCTCACCAGCCGCTGCCATAGCATAAAATAGCATCAACGCCTCATCCATGTCCCCTTTCTCAGCATAACCACTTACCATAGCAGTCCATGTAACAAGACTTTTGTTACTTATGCTGTCAAATAAAAATCTTGCAGAGTAAATGTCTCCACACTTGGAATACATGGATATAAGAGTATTAACAACATGAATATCTGAATCACAACCAAATCTAATTCCATGAGAATGCACCTGCATAACTTGAAAAGCTGCCTCTGGCTGTACACATGAAGAAAGCAAGCTAACAATGGTACTAATATCAGGCATAAATCCATCCCACAGCATCAATTTGTAAGAATCCAAAGCATCAAAAGATTTCCCAAGATATGCATACCCTGCAATCATAGAATTCCAGGAGACTACACTCCTTGAACCCACTTCAATTCCATCAAAAATTGACTCGGCCATCTCCAAATCACCACATTTAGCATATAAAGATATCCAAGTATTAGCAACAGAAACATCAGTATCTAACCCAATTCGAATTCCAAATGAGTGAACACCTTTAACTAATCCCAAATTCTTCATGCATGATATTGCCTGACTCATTGCCATGATTGTAACTGAATCAGCCAAAATCCCTACATACATCATCTCCTGAAAAATTTGAAAAACTCTATCAGGAAAACCCATTTGTGAAAAACCCACAAGCATCACGTTCCAGGAAGCAACATCCCTCTTAGGCATTTCCACAAACAGTTTATAAGCCAAATCTGGTTGACAGCATTTTACGTACATATCAAGAATCGCTGTTTGTACAAAGACATTAGAGTAAAATGGAGATTTTATGATATGGGTATGAATGATTTGGGAAGATTGAAGGTTGGAGACCTTGGCACAGGCTTTGGAAATGAAAGGAAAGGTAAAATTGTTGGGTTTTAGGCCATTTTGTTTCATTTGGCGGAAGAGAAAAAAGGCTTTGTGGGCATTGTTTTGATTTACAGCTTCTCGTATTTGAGAGTTCCAGAGATCAACCATCATCGAGAGATTTTGATGACGACTTAGGCCCAGAGGAAGTGAAGGTTTAACCATTTCAAATTGTTTTTATGGCGGAAAACTAATTTGTAATTAAGCCGATAAAATAAATAAAAAATTTCTTCCTCGTTTTTTCATTAATTTTTTAATAACTTTCTCGATCTATTTCTCTTTCCATACTAACTGATATTATTTTAGAAATGGCAATTTTTAACATATATAATTTTCTATTAAATTGAGTTATAAAAATATGAAAAATACATTTTTTTAAATATGTTATTTATAAAGTAATAATATTTGCACAAGCCCAATAAAATATTTTTTTTTCTTTTTTCCTTTTTTTCATCGAAATGGTCAAGATAGTACAAGTACACATCCCACGTAAATGAAAAGAAAATATTAACTATTAAAATGAACAACTGCCTAACAAAATACATATCCATTTGAATAGGAAGAAAAAAGTAAACAAAATATGCAATGGGTCCTGGACTTTCTTCCTTGACTGAGAACACGAGAATTGCAATCCTTTTCATTGGAAGATCAAACTCAAATCACTGTCAAATAATCAATGGATTGGTTGTTCATTTACAAGAAATTTTTCCAAAATGAAAAAAAAAAAAAAAAAAAAAAAAAAAAAAGGTGATAATTAGCCCCAAAACCAGAATGCTAGAAAACAATTAATGAAAAAAAAATGTGGAAAAAAATGGACAATTGGGTCGAGGAATGAAAAAAATTAATTCCAAGACACATTTACAAAATTTCAAACAGATATGGAACAGAGATCCTCCAAGACTTGTCTGATGTTAGGTCTCTCATTTACAGGAAGAATACACCTTAGCGATATAGCAAGCAAATCATCCATTGCTTTCGATGGTTCTTCTCCGCCAGAAATATCTCTGTCAACACAGTCCATTCGTCTTCCTTCTTGATCACACAACCGAACCCAATCAGGAAGATCTACAGCTCCTGATTGACCTGATATGATGTCACCGGCACTTCTTCTCGTTACCAATTCCATCAAGATCACTCCAAATGCATACACATCTGCTTTAAATGAAGGGATCGGTTTAGATACATTAGCAAGTTCTGGAGCACAGTATCCAAGTGCTCCTAGATTCAGTATCTGCTCCGCAATGCCAGCAGGTGTCATCAAGCGGTGAAGACCATAATCAGTAAGACGGATATTATAATCAGGACCTTCCAATAGTATATTTGTTGGCTTCAAATTTCCATGGAGCATGCCTCTATCATGAATGTACAAGAGACACCGAGCAACATCAATTGCGACCTTTAGTCTCTGGCTGAATGATAACAATGAGTACCTCCGAGGTGTAGACTCTGCATGACATTGAGACATTCAAAAACTAGGAAAAAAAACTCGTTGAAAAATCAAAAAACATCCGACACAATTTTACATGCATGTGTAAATGGAGATGTGAAGACCACTATTGTATCAAGAGTTTATAACACAGTTTTCACAAGGACAACTCAGAAAGTTCTGGTTGCAACCATAACAGCTCTACACAGCCAGCACTAGGGAAAATAGTAATCTGTTGTCCAGCCTCACTGTACCACTACAATTAGGGTTGTTCAGGACCCGACCGACCCAAACCCAAATATTCAGGTTTCATTTTAAATCCTTCGGCTGGGCTGGTCGGTTTTTCAAATAAAACACTATTATTTTAATGGGATTTTCCTTCAACTCGGATCGAGTCAAATGTTGACAAATGTTCTTTTTTTTTTATTTAAAAAGTCAGGTCAGGTTAGAGAAAAACCTGACTCGACTTTTGTGCAGCCCTAACTACAGTAAATAGACATATGAACACTAGAATTACTCCCAGAAAAGGTGTTAAACACAATTGAGGATTATTTTGAAGCCTTGTCCCACATGGGAAAAGGACACAATCTATATGTAACGGACTATGAACTACTACTAGCAAGTAGCAACTAAGGCTTGACTTTTCAGGAATGTGGTCATGCCCAACGCCGTCCCAGTTACTAGTCAATGTGCCAAGGTTGCGTACATTCTGAAAATAAAGTTCTACCCACTAGATGAAAACAGAATTATATAAATAATGAAATGACAGAAGCTAATGTTGCAATGTTGCAATTGCAATATAAACTCAGGCTCTATTCCCATAAATATCATGCCTGTTAAGGTAACATACCATGCTGAAACTAAAAGCAAAGGTGCATGAGACCCATGAATTAAAACACGCACACAAATAGCTAGCACCAAGCCAAGTCACATTCATTCAAACCCGTTATCATTCAGTTACTCTAACTTCACTAGAACCAGATTTCGCCATACTCCAGGGAAATTTTTAACTGCCCAAGCCAAGATCAAAGAAACTTGTGTCCAAGCTGGAACTCAAACCATAATCCAGTCCACGTTCTCTCAGTTAATAACCCAATAATCTGGCACTACATATCAAATAAAAAGGGAAAAATACATGCATTTTGATCAATCATTTTACACATGCACCTACACATATACTACTTTTAGCAATTGTAGTAAGGGGCATAGCATACTTACTCTCTTGACAGAACATAAAAAGAAAACAGAAAGCTGTCTTTCTATATAGAAATTTTTATATCACCCCTCCTAAACAAATTTGATTTGGCTTGAGCTATGGACACCATCATGAATTATAAGCTTAATCTTCATGTGAACTGATAAAATCTCTCCTCACTACTTCAATCTTAGTCACTTAAATTCATCTATTTTAGAAGCCATTTTGTCTTTATATAATGAAAAATCAGTCCTCCGCCCAACAGGCTGTCATTTATATGTGAAGATCATCTGTTTTTTTCTCCTGAATTAAGGACTTGAGCAATAGAAATATCTAACTAGAACCAAAATTCTTACAGCATCTACTTCTGATACCACCTTTAAAGTGCCAAAGATTTTTTTTTTCCCAGTGGCTGAACTACTGAAAAGTCAAAACCAAAAGTCTTATTCTCATTCAGATGTCTACTACTTGCATTAATCTCTTTGGCATGTCAGTGATCATTTTACTATTCATCATTCCAGTACTTCCAGTAAAAATTCTACCCTCGTTAACAGAATAGGTATAGTCACCAGTTATCCTACAGCAGTTTTATAAAAAGCTATATATGGTCTACAAAAATCCACTCTAGAATAGTAGTATTAGATAAATTAGGTCACTAAATTTTTATTAGCATGAAGGTTACAGTCTATCATGAATGTTTTGGAGATAAAAACACTACACAGGATCTGGAATTCCAAAATTGCTGACCCAAATTCACATTTTCACGTGATGAAAGGAATACTACTCTCACTTGAGGACTATAAAATTCCCCACCAAAACTAAATAGAGTACAAATTTCTAAAAATAGCTGGCTAATTAATTAGATTATGAGAAACCAATCTATCTATATAAAATACTCAGTTTTCTCAAAAGCCTTGGCGCAACTGGTAAAAATTGTTCCTTTGGTAACCTGTCAGTCACAGGTTAGACTCTTTGCAAAATTGCAAAGGAAAGGCAGCATACTATTGTACTCATCCTCCCCCTATTTCCACAATATTCAAGGAGCACCGGGGGAGCCCTTTACTTAGTTTGCACATGCTTAGTTACCACTGATTTTAGAGATTAAAGCTGGCTCAAAGATGACTTTGACAGATCTTATCTTCAGAAAATCAAAGCCAAAAAAAAAGGGAACAAGCAAACAAATTAATCCTACTAGTCTCACACTAGCAGGATCTAGGACTCAAACGTACCAAGAACACACACATCCAAGGGTTAGAATTGCATCACAACTCAAGAAGAGATAATTGCTAGAATTTTATTCAATGAAAGATGATTAATAAGCTTGCTAGTATTTAAAGAATCGCTAGTTCTAAGCCTACAAGTACTTGAACACCAAGTAAAAACAAAGTAATTATTAGACTAATCAGGAACCAGTGTTACGACTCAAGAATAAGAAGACTTAGTAGGTGTTTAGGTTGGCATTTAACTGTCAGAGTCAGTGGTAGAATGATACACCATTCAAAACTGGTGTTTGGTACATGAAATCCCATTTTCAGCTGTCGAAAACTTTCAAGGCTGGCGTTTAAAATTTCAACATAATGTTATTGTTGGTTCCACTGCTCAAATTTTGCACTTTCAAAGCAAAAGCTGATTAAGGATATGTAAGACTCCTGAGATTTCACTTTATTTACAAGAAAATCTATTAAAATTTACTAAAAAACCAAAATTTTCTTTTTCATGAATGATGTGATGCTCCTTTGTTTTTCATTTTTCATTGCATTTTATAATTGCAACATAAAAATTACAAAGTCATGTGACCAAAGATGTCCCACAGTTGTATAAAAGCCATTAAAAACACTGGATAATGTTTTTTAAGTCTAAAATTAAAGCAATAATAATTTTATTTTATCTAGTACATATAAAATAATAAAATATATTTAAAAAATTAAAAATTTTTAAATATAAAATATATAAATGTCCTTATTAGTCATTTTACACTCTATTATTAACTTTAACTGCTAAATTACCAAACGGTTTAGAGTTAACCGCTCACCGGTCAGACTTAAGAGTTGACCGCTCACTACTCACAGCTGAACGCTAATGCTAAATCAAACAGACCCTAAAACTAAAACCCAATATATTGAAGCCTAGCCCATTCCTGCAAAGTTGTAAAATTATTGAAAAGAACCCTGATTGTTAAAAATACCCCAACTACTGTGCTAGAACAATAACCTGCTAAAATCATTAATCTACTCCTATATGGAGTTCCTTTATTTATTACATACCAAACAAACCATAATTGCAGGTTGTAAAATTTTTTAAGCATAAAATATGTAAATGTCCTCATTAGTCATTTTACACTCTATTATTAACTTTAACTGCTAAATTACCAAACAATTTAGAGTTGACAGCTCACCGGTCAAAGTTAAGAATAACCTGCTCACTACTCACAGCTGACCGCTATTGCTAAATCAAACAGACCCTAAAACTAAAAGCCAAGATATTGAAGCCTAGCCCACTCCTGCAAAGTTGCAAAATTATTGAAAAGAACCCTGATTGTTAAATATACCCCAACTACTGTGCTATGAACAATAACCTGCTAAAATCATTAATCTACTCCTATATGGAGTTCCTTTATTTATTGCATACCAAACAAACCCTAATTGCATCACAAGAAATCTCAGATGAGAAAGTTCTCAAACAATTGACAAACCCTAATTCATCACAAGAAGCCCAGACAAGTGAAACGATTGACAAACCCTAAGGAAAGCCATTAGTATCAGAAACCTGTAGAACCCAGATAAGTACAGGTTTCAGCTTAACTCGAGCTATTCTGGTGATAAGGTCAAATTGTCTGGCTAAAAATCAATGTGAAAAAGAACAAAATTGCAGCAAACTTGTTACCAAAAATAAAAAATAAAAATTGCAGCAAACTTGTTGCCAAAAAAAAAAATTGCAGCAAACTTCAACAGTAGAAGTAGAAGTGTGAGTCTATGTACAGATATAATATATTCAAGCCTAAAGCTGCAGATATTCATGTTTTAAACAGCTTGGTTCAGTAGTGATCCATATAATGTTCTTAGCATTCCATGAACATGCAAGTAGCAATAATACCATATATGACATGCATGTCATAAAGAAATGCAAACTAACATTCATATTTATAGCTTTTAGTAGCATATATTGTAATTCACGCAACAAGATAAACAAAAGTACCATTTGAAGTTCATAAACCTCAACATGCATGGATCTTGGCTAAATTGTCGTCATAACTCACCATGTCCAAAAAGATGAATAAGTTGAAAACATAAGAAAGCCCCAATGCACCAATAATATATTCCTTTTCATAATTCTATGTTGAAATTAACATATGATAACTTATATGCAAAAAACATACTTTCTCAATCCCACAATAAACGTCCTAATTGCAAAATACACGATTATTAAGAAAAAAAAATTTTGGTCTATTTTAACCTTTCTAATTCATTTATTATTTTAATTCATTAATTACTTTAATCTTCCTCTACCTTCATAATTCTCTCACATTCTACATCTCTTAATTAATTTTTACATTTTCCAACATATTTTCAATGAGGGCATTATTGTCAAGTTAAGATAAAATTTAGTTTGGACCAGGAAATGGGATGATTAAATTGGATATACCAAAAAGGAAATTGTAGGACGGAAGAAGTAATAAGATAAATACAAAATTTAGCAGGAAATGAAATGCTTACCATAAAGATGTAGGGCCAGGCTGTCCCCCTGGACATAGTCTGCTAGAAGAAGTCTCTCTTGCTCTCTAGGGCCCCAATAATATGCTCGCAATGAAACAATATTTTGATGTTTTATAGAGCCTATTCTTTTAACTTCCTTAGCAAATTCTTTCTTATGTTTGACCAGTCCCACCCGCAACCATTTCACAGTCAACATATGTCCACCATCTAGAGTAGCTTTGTACAGAGTTCCATGGCTGCTTCTGCCAAGAACTTCT
>CANXYC012270894.1:0-18200 GCA_948193065.1 Aleurites moluccanus
CGAGAACGAGGAGTGTATTCTCCACTCCGTGGAAATCCGTTATTATACTTCATTAATTATTATATTTATTTAATTATTCCTTATATAAAATTATATTAATTAATAATATATATATATATATATAAAGAATAATTTGTTCAATAAATAATTCTTATGAGGTTGTTGGAATTTATTGAAAGCACTTATTATATTAAATTTGTTCAAGTACTCATAATTTTATATATGTTGAATTTTTAATGTTTTATTAAAAAATATTATTGAATATTTTTTATGTATTAAAATATTTATATTTTAATTATGTTTGGTTGATATTTTGTGTGTTTGAATTTATTAATATTTTTTAAATAAATTTTTTTATATTTTTAGTTATTATTTATAAATTTTATAAATATAAATAAATTTAGTAATATAAATTTAAGGGGGAAATGAGAATCCACGAAGAACAAAAATTCTCACAAAAATAAAAATAAAGACTAAATTATCCCTATATATAAAACAAAAATAACAATGAAAATTTTCCGCAGAAACAAAAATGGGATGGGGATGATTCCCACCCCACTCCGCCGCATTGCCTATCCCTATCTTGCGCTGTGTCTTACAAACCAAACAACAAAGACATTATTCCTTAGTGTAATGATGCAACTGTCATAAATGAGAACTTTTAGGGCCAACCACAATAGATATAGAGGTTAGTTCCCATTTATCATAATTAACGTACATAACCCATCACCAACTTTCATTAAACCCTACTTAAATTTAAAGGCATTTCCAAATGCATAATACCATTTTAGTGTCAAATTTACACCAAAATAATACAAATATTACTCTCTCCATTTTTTTTTATATCAAATTCATCTATTTTTATTTTTAATTATCATTTTAAATTTTTAAAATAATATTTATCTAATTTTTTATATTTTATTCTTATAACATTTAATTAAAATATAATAATTTAATTTAAAATAAAATTAAATATATAAAATTAAATAAATTATTTTAAATATAATTAATAAATGTATTAATATGGGTGCAAAACTTTAAATGACAAATAAAAAAAAAATGGAGGGAGTAAATTAAATAGTAATTTCAATTCAATCATAATCATTGTTATTAAAATCGGACCAGACTGATTAGTCGAACCAAAAAAATTAGAAATCAAACTAAAAATTGATTCGATCAGTCTCAAAAAATCATCCCCCACAAATCGATTAAAAAACTAATGAACCGGCTGATTAACCGGTGAACCAGTCGAACGAGCAGATTTTTCTATTATTTTTTTTAATTTTTAATTTTTTTATTTTTAATAAAAAATAATAAATGTCAAATTATATTTATTTTCATCATATATATAATAAATGTCAAATTATATATACATATATATGTATACAGATTTTTTTTCGGTTTAATTGGTTTGACCCCAATCAAACCTCTAACCCTCTAATCCTTTGTTTTCACCAATTCTTTAAACGGTTCGATTTGGAAAACATTGATCATAACATAATTTTTATCACTATTTTTAACACTAAAAATAAATATTTCCTTTATATTCACTTTTATTTATTTTTATATAATTCACTATTATTTTATATATTTCACTAGTTGTTGATAAATAAATTTATTTAACATTTTAATTTAAAAATATATTTATTAATTTAATAAAGTGTTAAAACCTAATAAGTTAGAATATTATAATTTATTAACTAAAATAATTTTATTTGAATGTTTATATAATTTTAATTAATGTAATATAAATATTTGATTTTTTTTATTGTCATTTATAATTTGTATTATTTTAAATATTGAAAATATAGAATAAAAAAGAAAAAAATTATTATTTTAAATAAATTTGTTACAAGTTAAAATCGATGAACTTATAAAAAAATAGAATTTCATTATAAATAATAAAATTAATTAAAAAAATAATATGGCGTTATAGTACAGCGCAAAATTTAATATTACACCGTAGCATAACATGTCAAAACCAAAAGATGGCTTTGATTGATACATCAATTATACAATTTTGTTATTAGGGGCCAAATTTACAATTAACATTATCTGTGTTGATATTTTATTTTTTATTTCATATATTTTAATATTTATTATATTATTAATAAAAAAATATTAATTATTAAAATATTTTAAATAAAAATAACGTAATTTAAAAAAAAAAAGTAATGCAGACACGTAAAAATATATATAATAAAAAATGAAATATTATATCAGACAGAAGTTTGAATTTAATGACAATTTTTGACAAACAAGCCCAGAAGACAAAACTATCCACATCTATATTACTAGTTGGAGGGCATTTCTGAGCTTTTCCATGTGCCATGGGCCATTTCAACCTAGGAAGTTTCCCTACAGCCCTACTGTGTCTCAAAGATAGGGCACTTAAACCTAAATTAGTGGCTTTAACAAATAAACAAAATAATTAAAAAAAAGAAGCAAAAGCATGGAAGAAGGATTAGACAGGTCAAAAAAGTGAATCAAAAGAGAGAAATAAAATCGCATCCATTTCCATCCAAAAAAGCAGCACCGAATAAAATAAAAGCAATATATCATTATTATAATAATATAATCCCCACTCATAAGCATAATAAACACATTTCTTTGGGCCTATTTATATACACCAAATCTCTTTAACTTCATTTCTAAGCAAGATTAAACCAAATTAAAATATGAATTATATATATATATTTTCCAGGAAAATATCCAAACTTTCCTCCTACAAAATGACTCAGTGCCGGCAAAAGAGTGAGAGACGTACATTTAATTTAATCTAAAAATAACAATAATATTCAAAAATAAGGCTTCCATTAAGATTTGATACAGGTACTTAAACTGCCAACAAAAGCTATAATATTTTTCTTTTGTTTTCCTAGATTTTCTGGGCTCCAAAAAGAAATTGAGGAAAGAAAGAAATTTTTTTTTTTTTGCCACTACACATTCGGACCCCAAAGAGACCATAAACGAGAATTGAATAACCCTAACACGTCCGGCAATACCTTCCTTGCCAGACCCTTGTGGTTGTTTACACCTGCCGGTGACCTTAAAATCATTGAAATCTCCTCCGTCTCCGCTTCCTCCTCCGGCACAACCAACTCAGTAATCTCTTCATTTTCTTTTCTTACTTTCTGCTCCTCTAAATCTTCCCCTTCAGCAGCTTTCTCCGGTAGAACCGGCGATGAACCATCATCGGTAGAACAAACAGTGGATTCGGATTCATTCACTTGAGTTGGAATTGCTGTAATCTGGTTTTCAATCAAAACACCCATTTCCGGTTTATCACAAACTCGTCGACCCGATTTGTCTTTTCTTTTAGCTCGTGTAGTTTTTCGAGATTGTTCGCCGTTGGTCAAATGATCTTCAAAAGCTTCAATAACTTGATGAATAAGCTCACGACTGGGAGAAGAATCCCACCTAAACCAGTAACTAGTATAACAATCAAAACAGTCACAATCAAAAATAGGAGTTTTGTGACTGTGGGTGGTGGCAGTGCTGGTGTTTGGTTGTTTTTTAGATGATTTTTTTTTAGAATCTTGAGAAATTGAAGATGGGTTTGGGTTTGTAGTGGTTTTAATTGAACGAGTGATCATATAAGCAAGAACTTCACGGTCTTCAAGAGAAAGAACAGAAGCTAAAGCAAGAATGGCAGCTGGAAGAAGTTTCAGTACAGAGAACACATCTCTGTCTTCATCTCCACTAGAAGAAGAAGATGATGATGAAGATGGTGATGGGTATACTTTACCTTTGTTCTTTAACTTCATTTTTGTTGTCTCTCTCCGGTGAGTACAAGTTATAGAGAGAAAAAAAGGAAGAAGAAAAAGAGAAAGGCTGTACGTGGCTGTGGCGGTGATAGATAAAGAGAGAAGGAGGCGGACGGATGGTACTAAAGGGGTAGGGTTTTTTAATTGGCTTGATAGACAAGGCAAAAAGTAGATATAAAGAGAGGTCACCGTCCCTTGTTTTCCAGGTTAATTATGCTCTAATTGATTTTTTTATACTCGCTAGTTAGAACGCGTGGTTGGCACGACTTTCATTTATTGTTAAAGTTCTCCAAATAAATGAGAAGCTAAAAAGAGTAAGTGTATTGTCAATGTTGTTCAAATTATGTTAAAGGTAAAAGAATTACAATAAAATCTATCTATATGAACCAGTATCTATAAATCCAAATAATAAGCATTTTATTTTTTTTAATTTAGATTTCGAATTCAAGTCTAATTTTATAAATAAAAAAATAAATATTAAAAAATTTTATCTCTCAAAATTTTTTTACGTATCAGTTGTGAATGATGTAAAAAAAAAAAAACTTATATAGACTCTCTTTATGTTGGCGAAATATTACTACCCAAATGGTAAGTGAGGCGCGTGGGGTGTTTTTACTGTAGAGAAATATTTATTGCCAGAGGCCTACGCTACTTACCCATCAAGTCGTATATAATTTCTAGGACAGAACACAACAGAGGGCTTTTTAAGGTAATAAAACTTAATTTTGAAGGGCTGATTGGTCTTTTCAATATCCTGAACATAGATAAGGACACGAACAGTAAAATTTATAATTTATTTTATATGTAATTTTAAGGAGGCTTTTTCTTAAAAATAACAACAAAAAAAAAAAAAAAAAATTTATCATTATATAACAAAATCTATCATTATTACCGATTTATACCAATAGTGCATCTTATAATCGTGCTGTCTGACACAGCGCATCCAATACTTGCATTGTCTGACTCAGCGCATGTAATGCCTACGTTGTCTGACTCAGCACATTCAAGATCCGCGCTGTCTGACGCAACACTGAGTTATATTTTAATTTTTTTTTTATTTTTTTAAATTAATATTTTTTTAATATTTTATTAAATTAATTTAAAAATACAGGTTTCCAATTTTTTAAAATACTTCACATTTAATTAAAATATTCTAAATATTAATTTAAAATATTACGCAAAACAATATTAATAAAATGAAAATAACTTTTTAATATTTCTAAATTAATATTAAAAAATTTAAACAACAATCAATCATAAAATAAAAAAAAATAATATAACAAAAATAACTTACTAATTATGCTGTTAAACGAAAAATATTTGGGGAGTTGAAAAATTAAAGAGTCTAAATCTAACAAAATATTATTATAAATAATTAATTTACAAATTGATAAAAAAAATAACACTAACAAATTTAATGTTATGTGTGTAAATTATTAATTTTAACTAAACTTTCTAAAATAAATAATTTAACAATAAAAATATAATACATCAAAAATATTTATTTTTAAAATTTAATTATTTAATTAAATAAATTTAATACTATCATGATTTCAATAAAAATACTATTAACTAGTTTTAGGTATTAATTTTAAAAAAAAATTACTTACAGATATTGTGCTAATTGGAATAAAAAAAAATAGAGACCTGTACTTTTAAATTAATTTAATAAAAAATTAAAAAAATATTAATTTAAAAAAAATAAAATAAAAAGTAAAAATATAGATACGTTGTGTCAAACAATATGGATATCGGATGCGTGATTGATATAAATAAGTAATAATAATAGATTTTGTTATAAAATGATTATTTTATTTTATTTTATTTTTGTTATTTTTAAGAAAAAAGCTCGCTAGTTGGGTGGATCTAGATAGGTTTGAATGGATGAGAAGACCATGGTTCTTAAGCTTTAATCATTTCCTTCATTTATAAGGGTTGATGGGTTTTTAATTTTCTTTTTAATTTTAATTTTCTTTGAGAGAGAGACATTGTGGAGAAGCACATCGAGAAGAGAGAGTTGCTGCGAAACAGAGAGATGCAGAGAAGATACGTGGGTCTATGGGTTACTTGGTATCTCATTGGGCGCAAAAAAATAAAAAAAAAATTCATGCCGACAAAAATGCAAGTTCTGATGAGATTACGGTGAATTAAGTGATAAGTTAGCGAGAAAAAACCATTTTAAAAGTTGGATTTATTCAGTTCGCTTATTTTAAAAGTTAGTTCGATTTGATTTTATATTTAATAATTTAGTTCAATTACTTTAATTTATATTTAAAAAAATAAAATAATTGAATAAATCGAATTATATATATTATTTATTTATTTTGTATATAAATATATATTTTAATAATTTATATATATATTATTAAAAATTAAATTAATTAAATTAAATAGGTTGATTTGATTTAATTGGATTAGTCTTATAAAAATCAATTAGATTTAAATTGATATGATTTGATTTTTTAAATTTTAAATTAGAATAATTTTGTTTTTCTAAAATTTAATTAGGTTAGGGAATGCTTACTTGAATAAGTTTAAAGATAATAATTGACTTTTATTTTTTTTTTGAATATATTATTATATTAATAAATTAATATATATATTTAATGCAAGTAAGACTTTCTTTGTTTGTTTCTAATTAAATAACATTTGATTTTTGATACTAATATTAAAAAATAATTTAAAAATATGTAAATCTGCAATATTTTCATAACTCATTTAAAAATTAAATTAAATTTAAATAAACTACAAATTAGCATATGATAACTAACTTGTGAAATAAAAAAAAAAAAATCCCAACAATAACTACAAATACAGTCTTGACAATAAATTATATTTGATTTTCCTGTCTAATGTTAAAAAAGAATTTCAAATTTTAAAAATAGAATTTTATAATAAATAATTGAGATGTTGTAAATTTTAAATTTTTTTTTCTAAAAGAAAATAAATAAAGAGGATACACAATAACATTGAAACAGTTAATCCTACCTCAACAAGCTATTCTTGGGCAGTTGGCAACTTGGCATGGAAGCCATACCATATTCTTTTGTTTATTTAATTTTTATATATTTATATTTTGCCCCTTCCATAATTAATTAATAACAAAACCATTTCATAATCAAATTCACATAAACAAAAACCAAAATCACAACAAACAATATTTCACACACAAAATCCACTGAAGGTGAGTGAAAATCTCTTCGTTTCCAATTATTAATTAATTAAACTAATTCAATTCTTTATTTTAATTCTGTCCTTTAGATTTTTTTTTTTTTTTGCTTGACCTCTGTTTGGGTGCTGAGAAAACGGTAAGAAAAAAGAAAAGGAAAAGTCAGGATTTTTAATTTTTAATTTTTTATATTTTGGATTTTTCTTTTAAAAGGTTTCGGTTATTATAGCTGCTTTTGTGTTTTGAATTGTCAATAGAAATAAAACTTCAACTAATAATAGTCCTTATAGATTGGAGCTTTTTAATTAATAATTCTTAATTAGTTTATGGTTTATCTGTTGCTAAAAATATATGGTTATTTTAAAGATTCATAGTTCTGATTCTCTTTTATTTTCCTGCATTTTCTCAGCAACCAAACGGAGCTTAGAGTCTATTTTCTGATTATTACTGAAATCTGCTGCAACTGATCGCGTGAGTTTCTTCTTCTTCTCTATGTATCTGCCTTTCATTGTTCTTTTCGCTTATTAAATGAAAGATTATATCAAGGCTTGCATTATCTGGTTTTCTTAATTTAAGCAAAGAAAATGGCAATTAAAGTATTAACTCAATCTAACTGTGTTTGCTTAATTGTTTTTTTTTTTCTTTTTAAGATTTGATTCCTCTTTTATATCTTGCTTTTCCTAGTAATCAAACAGAAGGAAGGCGATAATGTTGATGTCCTTGGATGTTTAGCCACACTATGAGTCCTGCTATTTTTTTTTTTAATTTGTTTGTATTTATGCATTGAAATTGCAAAAGCATTCACAACTAAAATTTGTAATTATTGAATCATATCAAAGAGATTCTCTTCTTCATCCCCTTCCTCCTTCAATCGTTTGATCAGTAACAACTATATTGCAGTCTCTTCGTATGATTTTCCAATTTTATTATTAAATTGTGATTATATTTCCATTATTAGCTTTACTAATATTCATTGTTTCCCTTAACTGGCTTCTGATATTGTAGTAATCATGAGATTTAAGAAAGGGAGCAAAGTTGAAGTCTTGAGCAAAACAGGTGTGCCTTCAGGCTTTTGGCGTTGTGCTGAGATTATCTGTGGTAATGGCCGTGCTTATACAGTTAGATATGTGGGGCACGTAGAGAACACTAATGAGACAGTAGTTGAGAGGATATCTAGGAAGGCAATTAGACCTTGCCCTCCTCTACCTGAAATTGCAGAGAATTGGGTTCCTGGTGATGTAGTGGAGGTGTGTGATGATTTTTCTTGGAAAATGGCAACAATATGTAAGGTGTTGGGCAAAGACTTCTTTTTGGTGAGGATACTGGGATCGTCTCTTGAATTCAAAGTGAGCAAATTTGACATCCGGACACGACAGTCATGGCAACAGGACAAATGGATTGTGATTGGGAAGGTACTTGTCATCTAAATAAATCAGTTACTATTATAAATTTCTTCTGCCAGATCGCTCAATTCTATACATGTGAACCTTAAATTTGATTTGTTTTAATTGAAAATCTTATGTTTTGCTGTGTTGCAACTATTGCTTTATGAGAGTGTAGAGTCAAATTTTATGTCTCGAAAAGAATGCGCAAGAATTTGACTGTAAATTGGTCTGTTATAATTTTTATATCTAAATTACAAGCTTTCATTAATAATTGTGGAGTTACATTGGTATTTTCACCTTTAACTGCCCATTTTCTTTTATTATTACAGCTTGAAGAATAACAACTTGAAATTTACTTTACGGTGATTTTACATATCTGCTTTGATGTGCAGGGTTCTGGCAGTTGTGAATATATGGAACGTGATGAAAATTCAATTCTGAAGTGCAAGCGAAACTCTCTGAATAATGTTCAAAGGACAAAAATCAGGTTAGATGAACATTTGAAGGATGAGTGCCTTCCTATTATAAACAAGGAGAAACACCAAGAATCCAATATTTTTTTCTGTAGAACTTCGAAGAGAGGACCTCATGGCTATGAACAAATTGAAGCATGTGATGTTGCTGCCCAAAAATTTAGAGCAGTTGAGAAAGAGGGTAGGCTACATCGAGTAATTCCTGCAAATCAATCCTCATTGCCTGTACAGGTAGATGATGTTGCTATCCCAAAATCAATGGTGGGTGAAAAATTCATGCATTCTTTGTTTGACTACCAAACTAGGATTTCTGAAATGGATGCTGAGAGAAGAAAACAAACTGGTGCTGTTGGATGTTCATCTGCTGTAGAGTTAGAATCCGATGATGAAGATAGTGTTACTAGCTCAGTTGGTAGTTGTAGCATCACTAGAAACAATTGCTATAAGTTGCAATATTATGCAGGTTTTATTGAAGATATTGATGATCATTACAGTGATGCAGAATCTTTCTCTCATTGGGGATATGAGGAAGAAAATGTTTCCTTTCCAACAAAAGAGGAATTGGCTGCCAAAATCCATAGATTGGAATTGCATGCCTACCGTTGCACAATGGAGGCACTGTATGCATTGGGGCCTTTAAGTTGGGAGCAAGAAGCATTGGTGACAAATCTTCGTCTTTCCCTCCATATATCAAATGATGAACATTTGATGGAGGTCAGAAATTTAGTTTTTGCTGATAATAGCATTCCTTCTAGATGACAGGAATATTTGGAATTTTTTGTTGGTCAAGTTCGTGTTGTTTAGTTGCAGTAGAATCTGATAAATATTTGCTCTTATGGCATGGTTCCTTGTAAGAAGCAGGATAAACTATTGATTCCATTTCTTCCATTTTATTTTATAACATATAGTGGCCTAGTCATCTGAATAAATGAATGTACCAGAAAACTTGCATAGTAATGAATATTTCTAAACTCTTGTGTATCAGTTCTCTTTTGTCATTTTTTCCTCCAATTATGTTTTTTGGATTCTTTGCAAATTTGTAATTAGATGAATTGTAGATCATTTGCACATAATTGGGGGAAATGGATTGCATGGTCTTTCGACTCTTTCCTATTGTATTTTAAAGATTTCTTGTATTAAAAAACATGTAGGTGATCTGCCTACACTTTTGGAACATGCTACAGAATTTTCAAAACTTGTAATATTAGGATGCTATTTTCTCATAAAGGCATGTGAATGATGTGCCAGATTCTTTAGGTTTGGAAAACCTGAAGAAATAAGAAAGCTGTTCCCAACTTCCAATTTTATATGAATATACTGTGGGTTTCCTACTTTGAATATCTTGATATTCTCCATACCAATTGGCATTGCAGCAGTTTCCCTTGTGGACATTATTGATGCTTTCTGCTGCATTTTCCAGGGCCAAAGTAGGGGGCTTGTACACCTCACTTCCCAATTTTGAAAGATGATGTTGGGGTTTGCTACGTTGTCTTGGTCTAAACAATGGAGAATTCATACAGCGCATTATGTTCCACTGATTTTGGTAATTTAATAACTGCCATATTTCGGTTTCAGGCAACCTGTGAGCCTCATTTATCTTGTTTTGCTGAAGGATGTGAGACTTCAATACAATTGCTGCCACGGATGACCAGATATGTGGAAGTTTGGAAGGTTTTAGTTTTGACCTTTCCTTATTTCATCCACATATCTCTTGTTACTGGCAAAGTTATCTGATGGAACCCTCCATCCCTTTTTATCTTTTCCATGGTTTCACTGCACAATGCTTTTCATTTGCATGTATCCATTCTTTTCTTTCTTTCCTTTTCTTTTGTGAAGTGGGAATTAATTGGAGATCTGTTGAGAATATATCAAATCTCAAGCTGATATCTTTGTGAAGGCATGTAGATCCGGAAGTAGTCAAATATTCTATTAAAAGACCATAAAAGCTGAATCTCTGTGTATTCAAATTTTGAATGGTTATCAAACATACATAAGCTTCTCATGAATTTTGGAATGTCAAATTAAGTGAGAATTCTAGCAGGAATAACACTTCAGGTACAATCTTTGGATGCAAATGCATTTTATCAGAGTACCAGATGATAAGATCCTGTTGAATTTGTGAGGTGAAGTCTGGAAAGGTATGATTACAGATTGAAATTTATTGATATTACAAGGTTTAAATAGGAAGGGAGTGAGATGTCATGAGCATTTGTGCAAGTTTATGGAGTTTGGAACATTTCTTGCAGGTATTCATGGATGGATTACTCCATGGCTAGCATATATCTCTTCTTTTATCCGAATATTATTTCCCAGAAATGATTATGTATTTATAAACTCTGCATATTATACTACTATCATAATTCTAGCTGCTGCTAGCTTGTGAACATTTCTTACTGTGCTGCTTTGCATTCTCAAAATAATACTGATTTATTTGACCGTTAAAGATATAACACAGTACTTGTGGCAGACGTGAGAATACTTCTTTTGGGTTTTAATATAACGTGTTAGATTCCATATGCTATGCACAACATGACAAGTTGGCAACTTAAGGAAGGAAATTAACGTCATGGTTGGAGATGCATTAACTGAAATTTGATTTCCAGAGTCTTATGTGATGTTAGAGCGATAGTATATATGGAATTTACAATTGGGAAAATAAATTTTAAAGGATCTATGCATCTCTTTTTGTTTGTTCATTGCTTATGCACACTTTTAAGTTCCATTATTTACAATTTACAGATCATAAGTCATCAGGCTGGGCAAATTCTGAGTAGCAAGAGGTATTGGCTTCAGAGTTCATGCAATTATATTATGTTGTGGAGTATCCTTTTATGGAAAACGGCTGCTTTTGAATTTTGGAAGTGGTCCAACATATGGGTGTAGAAAGAATGCACAAAGGTGATGATAATATACTTATTACAATGTTCATTGTACGAGCTTACAATGTTGTGTGTTTGTGCACGAGAGGGAGAGAGTGAGAGAGAGAGAAGATATGGCCTGTTATGCTAGTGTGCATTTGATCTCAAGCCATTTCTGCTGTAGTATTCTGTGTTAGACTGTTAGTGAACTGTCAAGTAAGATTTCAGCTGGGCTGATTTATTTGCATTTGTATGTTCACTGATACAGATGATTCTTGAGTGCATTCCTGCAAATTTCTCTCCTGTAGCAGAAGCAAGGCTATTAGTTTCCTGTGTCTGCTAAATGTATGTTTGGCATAGACGGCCTCGTCTCCCAAACATGTTTCAGTATTTTGCGTCTTGGATATTAAAATTAAGTTATTTTGCATAGAAATGTTTAATTGATGATGGAAGTATGCAAATCTTTAATGCCTGGCTATCAAATTCTACATCTTGTTTCTCAAACAATGAACTAAACTGTATAGAAGAATATTGATTTTTACCGATCAAGTTAAAGCAAGCTGAAACTGTTGTTTTTCTTATATTTGATGGCATGACACTCGAAACAAGAAGTACCTACATTAAAATTCAGCAGCCAGATTCAGGATGTTATTATAGTTTATTAGTTTTATCAATACTCTGGCAAAGATGTATGAGAAATTATTGAGCAGCCAGATTCAGGATCTGGATCATGCAATCTCTCACGTTTATGTGAGATCTACTTTATAATCTCAAATGAAGTCTACACGAATCAAATATAATTGCAAGGTGCACTCAATAATTTCTCGTGTGATTGTCTGTGATTAGAAAATCCAACATTTCACCTTAGATAGGGCTATGATTTAAGACCCAAAATTTCTGGTTGCATGGTTCAAACCATTTCATTTAGAGGTTTTTAGATGATAAATTGATTAATTCCTAATTTCTGTCTTTTTTTTTTTCCTCTTTAAGGGTACTTGACGTACCCGCAAGGGAACTAAGCTGTCCTACAAAGCATGTAGCAATAGCCTGTACAAATAACAAACTATATGACTATTTAAGACTTATTTATGTTTGATTTGATTCAACAGTAGATTTTACGCCACTATTTCCTTCAAATTAGGACCATTAGAAAAACCAAATATTTGGCCCATACTTAGACATGGCTTGTCGTGTGAAAATTGTGTATGCGTAAAGCTGAAAGTAGATGCAAATCACAAGGCAAATCCTATTGCAAAATTAGTTGTTTTATGATACAAGAAAACTTCCTATCAGTGCCTTCTCAATTTGTGAAATTATTAGCAGTCATGCTTCTTCTAAAACAAAAATGGTGGCCCTTTATTATATATCCTTCTGTTTTTGGGTGAAAGCACGTTTCGATATTGTATATATACTACTTCTATGTCAAAATAGATTTTTTTTTAATAATTTATATTAGTTTTAAATATTCAAATCCCACTTATAAAATTAATACAGAAAAAATTAAATCTAATTTTATTCTCTCTCCAATTGTAATCTCTTCTACTAGCGATGTGCTCTTAATTTTAATTGGTCAGGTTGTATTAGAGATATCCCTGATCCAAATTTAATATGACTTTAACTAAATATATTATATAATTATTTCGAATATTATATAGAATAAAATATTTTTAAAAAAAATATACTATTTATTACGAAATGTTAAAATTTTTTCTCAAATTAACATTAACATTTAGTATTGAAAATTTCAAATATATGCATACATATTTAATAATAATATATTAATAAATAACTATTTATTTATTTAAAATTATAAAAAAATAAAATGGGAATATTTGCATTCGCTCCAATCAAATATTTTTTTTTTCATGAGAAAGGGAAAGACAATTTTTAATCCATAAACAAGAAAAGAAATGAAATGAAATAATCAATAAATACTTATTATGTGGAAATTTAAGAGAGAAAAGGATATCAATTATTAAGGATAAAAAAATATTATTTAAAAGTTATTTTTAATAATAAGTAAGAAAAATGACTTATTTTCTTAATTTTAAAAGAAAAGAAAATATTGATTTAAGAAAATTATTAATTTCTTAATTTTTTTAGTACATTAATAATTCTTATGTCATCTCATTTTTCTTTCCTTTTATTTTTTTATTCTAATTTTCAAAGAGAGAGCCTGTAAATCAATTTATATGTTCCTTGAGAAAAAACAAAACAAAATAATTTGTTATGTGACAATTAAGCCATAAATAAAATTAGCTTTATGTTCGTGCATTGTACGATTTATTTTGTATGTTTATATAATATAAATTTTTTATAATTTTTAATTATACAATATAATTAATTTTTATAATTTAATTAACACATTTAAAAATTAAAAAATATTAATAAAAAATATAAAAAATATAAAATAAGCAAATAATATTACTAATTATCAAAATATTTAATCGATAATTGTCATTTTAATGATACATATTGTAACAATATTTCAATTTTCTCTCAAATAAAATTAATTATTTAATGTAAGTGCGTAATTTTCTATTTATAAAAATATAAAATCATAAAAAATATATATGTCAAAACTCAGTAAGGAATGACAATAGGCCAGGCGAGGGAATCATTCCTATTTCCATTCTCATTCCATATTCCTACCTCACAAACGGAGAAAATTTAATTTTCATTCCCTATCTTTACATGAATTTCCATTCTCCGCTCAAAAATTATATTATTAAATTTATATATAATTATAAAATTCATAAATAATAACTGAAAATAAGAATAAATTTATTTTAAAAATATTAATAAAATTTAAAAATATAAAATATTAATTAAATATAATTAAAATGTAAATATGTCTAATACATTAAAAATGTTATGAAATGTTAAAATATTAAAAATTTAGTAAATATAAAAATATGAGAATATTTAAATAAATTAAATCCAATAAATATAAAAACTTTCAAGAAACTCTAACAATTTGATAAATATCTCTGCATTTAAAATTTTATTACATAAATCAAATATAAATTTAAATAGATAATTTGTATGTGTTATATAATGAAATAAATAAATACTAATACATAATTTTAAGTGATAAAAATTAAAAATCATAATACATATATTTATATATATATAAGTAATATAATTTTTTAGTAGGAAGAATTATATAATAATAATATTAGATTCATATGGAGATTATATAATAATAATATTAGATTCATATGGAGATGGGACGAGGATGGGAATCCCTATGTGATGGGAAATACATTCCTCATTTCCACCCCATCTCCGCTAATGAAAAATGAATGTTCTCCATCCTATCTCATGAGAAAGAAAATGAGAAATTTTTATTCCGTTTGAAGTAAATCTCTGCAAAAAATGAAGATTTTTCGCCCAATGCCATTCCTATTATATTATATATGAGAAAAAATAATTATATAAAATTATATGATAAAATATTTAAAAATCAATAAAAGAAAAACAAACATCTTTATTATCAAATTGGATATTTATTTTGAAAATAAAATTTATACTCGTTCACTTGTCACCTCTTTTACAGATAAACACACATATAAAAGGAAAAATCATAATTGTATGTCATAAATAGGTGATTTAGACTATAAATTTTATATATTAATTCATGATAATTGTAATAATTAAAAATTAAAATTTTGTTTAGGTTACAAATCTTAATTATACATGTTTCTAATATATTTAATGTCATAATGATTATTAAAATTATTTTATGATTGATGTTACAACTATATATTTTCAAATGATAATAATTAAAAATAAGACAAAAATAATAAATTTCATTATTTTTAAAATTTTATTAAAATATCATTATCACTTATCAAATTGTTATAATGTATTATAATATGATAATTTATTTGATTTATCATCGTTAAGAATATTATATGTTTCATATTGATTAAATACAAATATATTAAGTAATTAATATAAAAATAGACACTCCAATCTTAACAAGTTAATTTTTAAGATTGATTCTTATAAATTAATATTGAAAACTTAATAAGATATTAGAGTTAAAACGATTATTGTATCATCTCCCATTATGCTAATAAGTTATACTAGATTCAATTCTATTTCTTAGCCCGGTATAGATTTATCCTCATGTTTCAAATTTATTTTTTTATTCGATATATGTTAATTTTTGATTTTCAATTCTTTTACTTGATATGGGTGTTTCTCATATTTTAAATTCTATCTTGGTTCAGTTTATATCATAAATTTATAAGTGTCAACTAAGTTTATCAGTAATTATCTTCGTCTAATTGCTATTTGAGAGTTGTTAAAAATATTATATGAGAAAGAGTCTCACATTGTATTTTATATCATATATTAAATGATTAATATAAAAATCGAAACTTAATAATCGTAATGCATTATAAATATATAGTTAGTTGAAAACATTATTGATACATCCTTTTTTTATGTAAAATAATTAAAATTATCGATGTGTGTTAATATTACTTAAAATAATGTAAAAATTATATTTATAAGAATAAAAATTATTTTGGTTATTAATAGAATTATATATTTCATATAATTTTAATATTATATATTTATTATTATCTTTTTATTTAATCTTACATTCATAGAATAAAATTCTCTTATCATATTAATTTTTTTAAAAAATATCATCATTATATGTCAAATTTTTTATAAATATTATAAAAGTAAAGTAATTATATAAAATAAATTGAAAATTTCTTCAAGTTAGTAGTGTCATGTAAAAAAAAATACTATTTATTTTTCAAATGGCACAAATAAATGCATGCCATAACTACATAATAAAAAAATTAAAATACATATTTATAATATAAAAATCACATGTGACATTTTAATTCATTGAATATATATCAATTTATTGTTAGGGTTTTAAATTAAGCAATATGCGATTGTTTGAAATATTACACTCTAGGTATCTCCTAGCATACTATCCCCAGCTAGCATATATATAGGTTTACACTAGGGTTAAACCAGTTAATGAGCTCTTACCTATTAGACCCACTACAAAGGTTCATTATCTATTAGAACTTATATTATAACATATATTAGAGTTATTTAATATACTCAACAATCTTCTCCTATGTTATACATATAACACTTTTCAATAGATAAATAATATAATATTCAAAACAAAATATTGAATTATTATATCACAAAAAGATTCATTGCTCAAAATATGAATTTTTTAAGCACACTATCAATTTTAGAAACAAACTAAATTGAAGCAAATAAATTAAATATATTTGAATAATAAGTATACCAACATAGAGTTTTAGAATTTAACTAAACTCAATCAACATGGGCATTTTCACTTACAAGTGAACTATTTATTCAACTGAAAGAAAATATAATAGTCCCCCACAGTCCAAAGCTATAGAGAAATTATTCATCAAGTAGATCATCCTCATCAGAAGTCCAGTTCAGCTCTGCTCCTTTATTTTCGTCATTTCTTATAAGTTACCAAATATGAATTTCATATGAATTCAATCATTTGTATAACTCTTTAAAGTGTCTAGTTCATCCAAAAAAACTTAGCACAATGCCACAATGACTGAAAATAATGATAAATTAATATCAATTAAGCATCAATACCAACAATACATTAATGTCAATAATAGTATGCATCAATGTCAAAACCAATAAGCATCAATGTCAAGTTTTTTTATAAAAATAAGATCTAAACAGTTTTTTTTTTCAAAAGAACATTTCATGTTTTTATGTGAAATGTTACAGCTGCTAAGTTCAAATCTAGTTAAGCCGTATCATCAAGTATGGAATGATACAACTGCTCAGGACAGAACATCCAAATGAAGATAAATTATCTCATCAAATGTGAAATGAGACAATTCGCCCCAAAAGGATATATCATCAAATGTGGAATGATATATTGACAATTGTAAGCATCAAAACATTATCAAGTGTTTATCTTAATCACCAAAGGGATATTCAAAAATTCAAAATAACACAGATGTAGGTTAATGCTTGTCTCATATAGCTATTAACCCCATTTTCCCCACAATTTTGAATATTCGATCTTTGTTCAAACCTTTTGTGAGTGCATATGCAATATTATCTTTCGATCGCACATCAACCAAAGTAATAATACCTTGTTCTATAAGATAATTCAATGTTGCATGTTTCAACCTAATATGCCTCCTCTTACCATTAAAGAGTGAGTTTTTCACTACTGAAACTGTAGCTTGATTATCACAAAACAAACTTAAAGAATTAATCTTTAGACAAGTTAATGGAATATCTAGAATCAGATCTCTTATCCATTCTGTTTCTCCTCCTGCCGAAGCTACAGTTGATAGTTCTGATTCTATAGACGACAAAGCAATATAAGTCTGTCTTTTAGATTTTCATGCCACAACTGCTCCACCCAGTGTAAAAACATAACCACTAGTAGATTTACTGTCTCCAAATTCTGAGCACCATGATGCATCAGAAAAACCTTCCAAGATAGGAGGATGACCATTATAGCATAGAGCATAATTTAGAGTACCCTTAAGATA
>CANXYC012271060.1:0-71930 GCA_948193065.1 Aleurites moluccanus
TCATTTTAATTAATAAATTATTATAATTTAATTTATTAGATTATTACTTTGCTAAATTGACAATTAAATTTTTTTAATAAATATATAAATTATATTTATTTATGGGTAATTATTGAAATATTATAAAATAGTAAAGAATTATAATAAATTATATAAAATAAATAAAAAAGAATATAAAAAGAATATTTTTTTTTGGTGTAAAAAATGGTGTTAGAAATAGAGTTATGGTTGGAGATGAAATTACTGTTTGATGTGATATAAACTGTAAAATGGTATAAAATTGACTGTATTTTTGTGTTTATGGTTGGAGATGGCCTTATGAAAATAACTTTTTTTACAGAGAAAAGTTATTTTTTTAAAAATGATATGTTTAAAAGTAATTAGCTATATGTTTGTATTTAATAAAATATAATTTAAAAATTATTTATAAATTTATAAGAGTATTTTTATCTATTAATTTTTTAAAATTAACTAAGCGTTTATTCTAAAATTCAATTTTTTTGAAAAATTTTAATTTTCAACTTATTCAAAAAGCTAAATTTTAGCTATTTAAATAATTATTTTTATTAATTTTGATATTTACCAAACACTAAAAATTAAGCTGAAATCAGCTTCACATCCAAAAAAATATACTAGTTTCTGTCTCGCAATTCATCGTCTACCATTCTAATCTCCAATTTCACCAACGCCAAATGTGTCCGTCTGGGAGAAGTTTAGCTTCAAACGGAAAAACGACGTCGGTGAGACAGGATTTCAGAATAGCATTTGATGTTCTGGACGCAGACCGCGATGGGAAGATTAGCAGAGACGATTTAAGGAGTTTTTACACTGGATTTTTAAGTGCTGCCAACGATGATGTTATTATGTCGATGATGTCTGCAGCGGACTTTAATAAAGATGGGTTTGTGGAATACGAGGAATTTGAGCGTGTTTTGGATGGTAATAATTATGGGAAGAAGGAAAAAAATACTTGTAATGGAGTTATGAAAGATGTGTTCAAGATTATGGATAAAGATGGAGATGGGAAATTAAGCCATCAAGATTTGAAGAGTTACTTGCAGTGGGCTGGATTTCACGCTAGTGATGATGATATTAAGGCTATGATTAAATTGGGTGGGGGAGATGATAAAGACGGTGTATTTTTTGATGATTTGCTTAAGATTTTGTCTCTTGACTTGTGAATATGTACAAGTTTAATGTTTGTCATATTCTTGATTGAATAATGGATGGACGTTATTAATTAGGATCAACATTATTATGTTTCACTCTCTTTTTCTGAAACAAGAAATTGTTTGTTAGAGAGTAGACAAGTTTATTTATTTTATTTTATTTTATTTTTGTAATTTCTCGCCAACTCAAGATGAGCGTCACCACAGGCTGAAGCAGAAGAAAAAAAATATATTGAGCACAGTCCAAGTCTAGAACAAATTAATGCAACAAAGAAAAACACAAAACTCGTAATTAAAAAAAAAAAAAAAGTTGAGCGATTTTGCACATAATTTGCAGGATTAGATCATAGATAATCCGTAATTCCACAATGATGAGCTTTCAAAGATAAGAGATTAGATACATTCTACTCACAAGTCAACTAATTCGGCCAAGTCAATAATTTAAAACATCTGTTACCACATTCGCACAAAAGATGCCATAGACTACAATATCTTGAGCATACAACCAAACTGGTATAATATACACAGATAATCAGTGCAGAACTACTGTGTGAATATCGTAGAGAGATCTTTTCATCTAGTGCAATCGCCAATTGGTAACTTCTCGTTATTTGATGCTAAAGTGGCTGGATGCTTAGACCAGGTCTATTTTCCCCTGCTCTAAAGGCTTCTTTATGAACTTGTAACATACAAAGGTAAGTAAATCTCGCTCCATCTCTGTAATTTCCATACTGCCAGAATGGAGATATTGATCAGTCAACAAACAGTTAAATCAATGTGATTTTCCTAAAGATACCACAATAAACAAGAGAATAAAAGATCCCCTTCCAGGCAGATTGTCTTCACATTACCTGTACTCAGGCTCAAAATCAATGCTGGACAGATATTGCTTGGCTTTGCAAATAACAAATGTGTCTAGCCGTGGTGCTGGGACTGTAGATTGCACAAATTAGAGGAATTATAAACATACTAGTTTTTTCTGGTGAAAAGATATTCATTTTAAAATAATATAGCCTTGTGACATGCACCCCATCAACAAGCTAAGGAAACTGTAAAATGTCAGATACCAGAACAAAAACGTTTAAACACACTAAATCAAAACAAGAAAAATTGAACATGCATAATTCTAGTGATCATATAAAGCTGCGGCATAATTTTACAGACAGCATAGTGAAAAAGAAAATCAAATCCAAAGACCAATGTGAAACTTGGTGCAAAAGATTTCTGATGCAGCAAGACAATAGACCTTCATATTGTAGCATTGCGAGAACAAAATGTCATAGAAACACAAGGAAAAGATTACTTATCCTCTGTCCCAAGAATTGTATATGCCCATCCATTGATGAGTGTCCTAAGATGCCTGCATCATATGCTAGCTTGAGTGATGACAGCCTAAGAAAACAGTGCCCTAAATTGATTGGCAGTTCCACTAAACAGAGTGCAGCAGCAAGGCTATAGTGCAGCTAGGTAACTTCATAGGATTGGCTTAACAAGCTCATTTTAAATTTTCAACTTTGCTCTGTCTAGATTAGCATCATAATTACAGAGTAAGCTCATGACAGATTGCGGTAGATCCAATAATAAAAAAGTGGGTCTGTTTGAAATCCTTCTTTCTTCATGAAAAATTAAAGGCTGTAATTCAATATTTTGTCCAAAAGAGATAGATTCACTTGCAAATGATGGTAGAATATAAATATTCCTCACTGTTACAATTCCATATCCTTGTCAAAATCAAAGGACTCTCGCTAAAGCACTATGTTCTCCATGGTATTCAAATGCTCTATGAAAACAAATATCCTACACATGCTTAACTGAAATCCTAAACACAGCTTACTACTTAAACATTTTGCATATTAATACTGGAAATGTAACACCTCTTGAATCGTCTGACAATATGACATCATCATCATCATAGATTAACCACACTTAGTGTAATTATAAAGTCTACATAGTATTATGCTCAAAATACTTACCTCGTTATAGAAAATGTTGAAATATCTATTGGGATTTTTACAACGAATATTTTACTTTTTACTAATAGTATTTTATTGAGAGAATTCTTTGCAGATGAAAAGACGTCAAAGGGTCTTACTTTTCATTACAAAACCATTAAATCTGAAAAACATGGTTTATTTTGTGAAAGAATTTTTGGCCCATAAAAAATGGAATTTGTGCTTGTGGAAATTATCAAGGAATCATAAATGAAAAAGAACATTCCAAACACGATGCAATTTTTTTTTTTTTGGCCAATGATTCTTCAACATCAGAAGGTTCAAACCTCCACTTAGTTTCAAGCAAACTTCAACCTGGTCATAGACAGTTTACCCAGGTTTGGGTCCATAAGCAGTGACGATTGCACTACAAAGACTCACTTTCACAATGGCTCCGGTGGGTTTCCTCAACCAAGCCCACTGCCTGAAGGCTAGAAGCAAAACAAGTTAGTCTAGAAATGATGGAGAAGCTCTTTAGTTATCCAAGGCAACAGGATAATATCTAAAGCCCACTAGAACTGTGTCGTACAACAAGCATGATCGTGAAAAGTGAGAGGTACATTACTATATGCCATTAAATATTCTATGCACAATGCACAACTAGGCCTCTTGAATAATAAACCTGGAGATGCCCATTCTGGAATTTCCACCATAGACATGCAAGCCTTATATGAAGTTACTTTGCATACATCTAAACAAGTTCAAAAAGATTTAACATATTTTGGTTCAATATAGAAACGACTTCATATTATAGGGATTGAAATAACAATAGCACTGGAACAACACGGAGTGACAGTAAAGTTAGAATATTACCCATATCATCCTCTTCACTTGTTATGGATTGTTTCAGTATGGACTGGTAATTACCAGGCATTTTTGACAGAACAGTCTCATCAAGATGATTTCCCAGATCATCAGTGCACCTGTAATCAAATAGTTAACTTCAAATTGGTAAGATGAAAAAGCCCAAAACACATACTACTATCATTAATAAATGAGGAAACTGATGCCTTCACCTCCGTGCGAACACTTGTTCCTGCTTGGAAAGCCGGTTTAGATAATCATCAGTTTTTAAAATGTGGAACAAGTACTCCTCAATCTGCAATAAAACTGGCTTGATAAACAAATAGCTAAATGAAATTTGACTGACAATTATAATATTTTGCAGCAAGATTAGGAAAATGCCCCCACCCTTGCTTCTTCTTTTTTTCCTCCAACTGCTTCCAATGTTATTATGATGTTTTCAAATGCAATGAAGAACAAAATTAGCATATTCAGCCACTACAATCTAACAAACACACTTATGGAACATGAAAACATATATACACCTTCTGGAGGCGAACCCGGAGATAAGATCTCAACAGAAACTGAGTCCTATCCAGGTCCATCTGGTAAAGGGACACAGTTAGGGGATCTATACCGCCCGATTCAAATATCTCAACATTTTGTTCCTGTAAAGAAAGATGCAACAAATTCACATTCTAATTAATTTCTTAATCAAAATTCAATAATAAAATAAAATCTAACATATTATGATATTAACAAACTTCATACAAAAGCTAATCAACAATTTATTTACCGTTCAATTGCTCGAAAATAACAAATAGAAATGGAATAATAAAACAAAATTATGCATTGAAATTCATCCTTCTGCCACTAATAATCTCTCCATATACGGACAGAATATTAGGGTTTGGAGATGAGAAAGACATACCGCCAATTCAATCTGCTCTTTGATTCTCTGAACCAAAGCGGTTTCATACTGAAGAATCTCCGGAGCGGCCTTCTCATTACGCCACGCCCGCTCCAACAGCTCCACATCGGTCGTCGAAATCAAAGTCTCGTAATCATCCATAAAGGTGCTCGTTGACTCCTCTCCTGATTCCCTAGCCATCTGATCTAATTACTCTCACAATCTATCTGATTTTTTCCTTTTTATATGGCTCAGGGGCTGAAATTTGAGAGGCAAAATGTTAAAACTATGATTAGAAATGGCGCCAAAAGTAGAGTAGAGTGAACGTGTGTAGACGAGACAGATCACGAGTTTGTGCGTGAATCTAACACCATCGGATGATAATGATAGCTAGAACATGGACGGCCCTGATGGGATTAGTTTCACACACAAACTAGAAATATGTCCCATGTCTATATATAGAATATACGAAAGAGGATCATTGCTCATGTTGCTGGATTGATTTGGTGTTAGCTTTTATAGGGAAAGAGGACGGACCTTGATTGTCTGTGATATTGTTTATGGTAAATAAGAATCCAGTAGCAATAGTGTACTGGACCCGTCCACCATGATAAATGTGTGGAAAGTTTCATGAAGTGGGTTCCAAATTAGGTACTCGTTACATAAAAAGGCTTTTCGCGAGCTCATAGCTAATCCCTTATGTTAAATGTGATCGGATTCACAGTGGCCATTAATATTGTTTTTTTTTAGATATTTTTTCAAAAATACAGAAAAAAATAAAAAATATTTCATTTTTATTATTAAAAAAAAATTAAAAATACTATATATTTAAAAATATTTTTTCAAAAATACTACATATCTAAAAATATTATTTTAAAAAATACAACATATACAAAAAATATACTACACATATATCAAAAATATACAACATATATACCAAAAAACAGTAAAAATATAAAAAAAACCATAAAATTGAAAAAAAATAAAAAACAATATATTTATATAATATTTCCTTTTATATTTTAGTATTGGAAAGAAAAAATCGATTATGAATTTATTATTCAAGAAACAAAGGTGATCCCAAAAAGGCCTGAGGAGAGTTGCAATCGATATAGTGGAACAGGAGATCTCTTCTATAATTTGACAAAAATATGATATTTATGACTTTTTTTTATATATACTTAACGCAATTTTCATTTA
Organism: Aleurites moluccanus; assembly: GCA_948193065.1. Classification (NCBI taxonomy): domain Eukaryota; kingdom Viridiplantae; phylum Streptophyta; class Magnoliopsida; order Malpighiales; family Euphorbiaceae; genus Aleurites; species Aleurites moluccanus. The sequence goes on from CANXYC012271060.1 coordinate 6,054, forward strand.
TAATTAACCAAAATTATTCCAAATTCATAATAAAGCAAAACCATTCATATGTAGTCCCTATTCTCTGTCATAAACCCATTTTATGATCTGCTGAACTTCTCATTTTGTCACATATTTAAGGTGAATATTGTTTCATACTTTTTTGTACAACATATCATCATCTGGGATGAAGTTACTAGTTAGCTGCTTTAGTGTTATGCGGTCTAATTTGGATGTCCATTATGAATATTGTTAAGCTTTTATGAAGTTAAATATGTCGCAAATGGTTTTCCATTGGTTAGAAAAATATGCATGCAAAACACCCCTGAAAATTTAATAAAAATAATTAGTCTACTACCTTGTTGCAAAATGTCAATGATCTAGTGGTTAGTCTCTTGTGAAGAGGCCCTTTACAATTTATGATTTTTTATTACTCTTCCTTTTTTTTATTGTCTCTTTTTTTTATAATGTTTGAAACACTAATTGGATGCTCTTAACAGTCATTTATAAGTAAAAAACATGATCCACCCACCATTTATCGCAACAATAAATTAATAACACTAAAAATCAATAAACTTTATTTTTTTTTCTAATTTGATCTAAAAAATTAATATAATATTGATAAATCATTAAATTTTTATTTTTATTATAATAAGATATAATTTAAATTTTTTTTACAACAAATTCACTAAAATGATGATATGACTTTTTAGAGAATAATTTTAATAGCAATAAACATATATTAGAGAATAATTAATATTGATAAATTATTGTTATTTTTATTATTTTTCTTAATAAAAAAAATATTTAACTATTTATATTATCGATTCTCGTAAAAAAAAAAAAATTATGACCGACACTATTAGATAATAAATACTTATCGTTAAATTATATTTTGGTATGCATTAATATTGTTTTTCTTTTTTGATAAACTTAGAAAAATAAAACATATATTATGCATTATAAATTGTAAAAATATAAAACATGTATTTTGGTACAAACAATATTATTGCTATTAACAAAGGTTTAAATTCATGAACAAATAATTAAATAGATATCCTTCAATTATGATATGAATAATTTATATTAATTTAATTTGATAGTAAAAAATGAAATTAATACATAATAAATATTAAACTTTATAGATTTGATATTAACCTGTCACATCAAAAATAAAATTGGGTTTTGTAAATGTAACTATAATTAGTTGAAGTTGATAAGCAAACGTAGTTGACTTCAACCTTGCAATAATTAACCATGGATTATGCGCTAATCTGTTAGCCACGGAAGGGATGAGCTGATATATTACATACATAAAATATATAGACTTATCTTATATATCAAATTAATAATTAATAATATTTTTTTAATTATTATCATTTTATTATTTATTTTTTATTTAATAAAAAATATCAATATCATTTTTATTTATATATTTTTATCTCATATACATTTAAAATAGGCTATAATTGAAACTCCAATTTTAACTCATTAACTTTGTTTGGATCAAATTGAGTTAAAAAAATGGAAAAAAAAAACAAAAATTGTCATTGAGTTAGTATTGGACTGCTTTCTTTTCTTCTAAAAAAAAATTGATGTAGAATAATATTATAAACTGCTTAATTCTTTTTTTTTTTCCCTTCAAAATCAATATGTATAGAAAATAAAAAATAAAAAATATATAGATTAGAAATGATAAGAGATTTAATTTTTCACCTACACTCGATTGTACATATTTTTGTATGGCAGGAAACATCACAACCGTTTCATGTAAAATATTAAAATTGATTAGGCCTATCACCTCATCACAGTATATAAATGATTTAATTAATACACCCAGTGTAGTTTTGAGAATTTAGTCATAGGATGCTCAAGGATTCAATACGATATGGACATGTACGGAGATATATATTTTTTTGTATGAAATATAATTGATGTAATCCACAAGTGTTAAGCAAGGTAAAAAATTTAAATATTGATATATCATACAAATAAATTTTAGGATTTATTTAAATAGTTAATCATTTAAAGCAAATATAAATTTATATGCTAGTTTAAAATGTAAAATTATAAAATATCAACACATAATATTAATTTCTAAACATTTAATCATTCTAATTATTAATTACAAAATATTATTTATATATCATTATATTTTTATTTCATTCATTTAAACTAATTAATTAAAACACATTTAACTAATATGATTTTCATGTTACTTTTTTAGTAAAAAAATACTAAATTTTTTATTTATATTTTATTATCATGTTAAATTAGTGTATATATTATAACCTTTATTAATTAATATTTGATAAATTAATAACTTTTATTATATAATAATTTTATATGATCATGATTTGAAATAACATGTTAAATTAATAATTTTGATAAATTAATAAAATAATTTTTTTGAATTTTTTTTATATAATTATATTGTTTTATTTATATTATAAATTAATAATTTATTAACATAATATATAAAATAAAATAAGATTATTTATTAAAATCTGACTCTAAAAAAATATTTGAAATTCAAGTAATTATACTTATATATTTTTTTTGTTTCATTTAATTTATATTCAATTTATCCTTTATTTTTTTTTAATTCATTTAGTTCATATTCAATTGATTATATATATTTTTATTTTATTTTAATTCATTCATTTTCAATTAATCTTTTTTTCAATTCATTTAATTCATATTGAATTGATTATTAAATTAATAAAATATAATAAGTTTTTAGTTAATTAAATATATATTTATTGAATTATATAATTCTATTTAAATTAATAAATTATTAATTTATCGGTTAAATAATATTTATTTTAATTAATAAAATTTATAAATCCTAATAATATTAATTTATAGAAGTTATACAGTATACTTTGTGTGAATAAGAATCACATACTTATTTTTGGTATAATGGGTAATAGATCATTCAAGAAAGCTCACCTATATAAAAGTCAACAAACACCACCAAAAGAAATCAAGTCTTAAAATATATAATTAATACGAAGAGTGTAATTTATTAATTAATGCCTGAAAATTGATGACAATATAATAATATAAATGTGTTTGAATTATTTATTAATATTTTATATTTTCTTTTCCCTTCTTTTTCCAACAAAATTATTCTTTCCATTTTCTGCATTGACATCACCATCAATGCCTTTCATGAGAGGGCCAGTTAAAATAATATAATTATAATTGTTAACAATATCCTTATTATGATTTCAATATAGCTGGCATAGTTTTGTTAAATATCATTATATAGATTTGCTACCTGTACCCATAATTACTCTTTATTTAAGTGGGTGCGTTGATTTAATTAATGGTTTAATTATTAGAGTTATACCTGTATTCATATCTAGAATTTGTACATCAAATTATTAAGATATACAATTGGCAAAAAAGAACTATTTGTGATTGTTGCAGACTGATTAATTAGTTTTTATACTAAACACCTTATTAAATCCACTTAAAAGCAATTTTAGGGATTGGAATCGTAATGAACTTCCAACTCTAGGTAACAGTGTTTACAAGGCTTATTATTATTTTGCAATAAAGGAGGCAAAACTAAAATAAAAAAGAAATTTATTGGATATGTACTCTTGGAATAGCAATAAAGAACAAAGACTAGCATTCTAGGTAGAAAGCCGTAAAATTTCATGCTAATTAATTAATAGATCATAGAATATTTGGGGAGGCTAATTAATCTTATGTACGGTTATACTTTAAAAAAAAAAAAAAAAAATTTTGTAAGTTTGATCCAACTAAAATCCAAACTCATAATCTTATAGTTTCATAAATGAATCATTGAGCTAAAACTACTTAAATTGGTTCCAACATTTATATGCTTGTAAGTAAATAAACCAAAGTTAGCTTCTGCTTCTCTCTCTCTCTCTCTCTCTCTCTATATGTGATAAATTCTCACGTTCCAATCTCCTTGGATAAGCCTCCTAAAGCAGAATGAATCCATTACACACACTGCAATTCAGACGTACTGATCTTCACAAGAATCACAACACAAGCTTTTCTGCATTATTTCTGCATTATTTCATACCTAGTTTCAAGAAACTCATTCTCGCCAATCAAGTTTACGAGGTTAGTCTTCTTAATTTCCTTTGAGGATGTGAAGAGGTGGAGATTTTCCAATTCAAAGTCTTCTAACAAGTATTATAGTGAGAGATTTCACTAATTTGGTGAGAATTATTAAAAGAGTAAAACTATCCTATTATGCAGTCTATATTAATAATCCACTGCCTAAAATGGAAGCAGCGTTTTAAGCATGAATTCATCAAATATGTCATGGATTGAGCGTAGAGAGATTGCAATGTAAGTATAAGACAATCAAGTATTGACTCTTGACTGGGTTGATGTGAATCTGCAGAAATCATCTCTATCTCTCATAACCTCAAGTTTCTAACCAAAGTTAATTTTGTTGGGTGTGAGCGCATGCAGTAGCATAAACCAGAATCAAGAGATTGAAACTGGCATATGATCTATATATAGTCAGCAAAGCATCCCTATTAATTGTAGCTAGCTAGCTAGCAGTCAATTCAACACTATAGGTAAGAAATCTGACTACACTTGCCAAATTGCTTTTCTCATTAATTTGGTAATTGCCACAGGTATGAAATTAAGCTGATAACGTTCCGTCATCAAAGAGCTAATCCTTCTAGTTTTCAAATGTGTAAGCTGGGTAGAACTGGATGGGTAGTAGTTCAAGCTAATCTTGTTGTTAGCTATAATAATTAATTAATGTCAAAGGCCAAGGCCAATAGTTTTCCCACTAATCAAAGGCTTGAGGATATATATAAACATATATATATGAAATAATTTGCCTGGGTAGGACTTCCCATTGATATTTGAACACTTCCTAGTTTAATTTCCTATCAGCATTAAACTTTCATTCTCTAAAAGAGTGTAGGATTACTGGGGCATTAATTAGGACGTCCACCCATCAGAGCTCTACAAAATCAATAGAATATATCGAACCCTAACCATCCAAATCATGACTATAAATCAAAACTTCAATTTCACCCAATTAAACTTATTTTCAATAATTAATTGACACGTATGCAACTTGCTTGAAGTCATAATTATAATGAACAAGTATTTGGTTTGATTTTTGATAAATAAATAAATAAATTAATTATATCCAGCAAATGTTGTTGTTATTTTTATTTTCAGGATGTGTTTTTATATTTTTCAGTTGAATATTCGCAGCCGCCTGCAAGGCGTGCATGACTTGTGGAATAAAGTTAATTTAGACTAATGCTTTTCTCCATAGAAGTATAAGCAAATATCATTATTAATGTTGGGCGATGATTTGATTCCACATATATATGCAAGGAAAATTCTTGCCTAGGATTTTACTGTACAAGTCACTCACGGGCAGGATATACCATATATATATGGTGATATGCATGCACTTCTAACTTCCATTTTGCTCATTTATGGCCATTCCAGAAATTTAGCCCAGTTCTGAAATCTAAAACTCAGCTATTCTGATAGATATTAATGATTTATATTTGGACATCAACAAAATAACTATAATACGTGGTTAATTAGGGTTTAAGTTAATTAGTTAAACATCAATCTTGGTAATCAGAAAGCTTTGGCTTAATTAATTTCGAAATAGCTAGAGAAATGATTTTTTTTTTTCAGTGACATAAAATGAGAGGTGGCTAAGTAGCGTATGCAACACTCCAAGCAGAGAATTAATTGATGTACCCATCACACGGGCACACCACGCATATATCTTGGGAGATCTTACTGCATCTGTTATATCAGGATTAGTTCAAGTTCAAAATACCTTGGCATCCACATATTTAATTGCTTGCTTAATGTTGTCAATAGAAAACCATGATAGACATATAATTAATAACACACCAAAACCACGCTAGACATTTTATTCATGGTCTTCGTTTTTATTCCGTATATGCAAAGTCCCAAGTATATTGGCTCTAATAAAGCCAGTTGAGACTTACCTCATTACATTAATACAATTCACTTGATGATGTGGAACAGTACATGCGCCATTCCTATGGCTTTAAATAGGTAATTAACTAGCAGTTCCCACTTTATTACAACCTACACAGCACACTATATTCACATAATTATGCTTCACTAAGTAATATTACAAGCCTTATTAGTTAACATTTGGGGGTTTATAACCTGAGCTAAAATAGTGATGGGTCTCAGTACCTGCATCAGTTTTAGTGCCATAAGCTGGGTTCGCTTCTTCATCTTTACTTTCAGCTATGTCGCTAGTTTCATTCTCTGAAATATTCGATTCCTTCACTTCATGAATAACGCCTGCAGGGTTTCCCCTTAGGCCATGCGACGTCGTTTCACTCAATAGACGGCGATTGCTCGTCACAGCAGGAATTTTGGCATCAGCTTCGAGAGTTGCCAGCATCAAAAAGAAACCAACAACAGCAACTCCTGTTATGATCTTCATGCTGGTTAATTAAATTCTTCGCTCGCAAATTATTAAAACCTGGAACTTATATATAATTATATATACCTGGAACTTGCTATGTATATGTTTAAGGGTTCCTAGGGTTGATATATATAGCCAAATTTGTTAACTGTTTATGAGCACTAAAGAAAAAATGAAAAGGAGTGGTGGTGGCATTAATTGTACAGCCACACCATTTGGAATTTGGAAAGCAGCAGTGGCCACCAAGGGAGATAATTATGGTTAATTAGAATTGATAATTAAACGCATTTTCGGTTCTAGATGTTCAATTTTGTAATAATTAAGAAGGGATTATGGTGCCATTTTTTCGGGTGAAAAATGGGAAAAAAGTGAAATTATAATTTCTCACCTGCAATAATTGTGAGATCACATAATCTTTCACAATGATCTATTTTATCAACATTTTTGCTGGTTGACCACCAAATAATATTACATGATCCATGGGGTAATAGTTAATAAAGTTAATAGTAATATCAACAATGGCGGCCATATTCTTACGTTCGTTATCCATTAACAGTATTGCATGGTAAAAGATCGTTTTAAAGACTACTTGTGTAATTAACTAATTATTAATTAGTGCAGCTAAGAGTGGCTGAACTCATTGAATCACCCATCTATTAACATTAGGTGCAACTGCAATTTTTTTGTTTTTGGCAATTATAATCAGTATTAGAAGAACACGTATAGATGGATTTCTTGAAGAAATAATTCTTGCCTACTTCAAGAACAATAACCTCTCATGATTTAATGGTACACTAATTTTTTTTAATAAGCCACAGCAGGAAAATTTATTTAAATTAAAAGAAAATTACAAGAAAAAAAACACTCAATAGGTAAAGGCCAACAACCATCAGCCTTAAGTCCTAAAAAAATTATAAGAACTTTTAAATTTTAATAAACTATAACAAAAACGGAAAATTAATAAATTTCTATATTATTTACACATTGTTTGATTACGTAGAATGGAGAAGTTATAGAAAATAATACTTAGAATTAAATGCATAACTTTAAAATTGACAAAAAGGGAAAGTAATTTGCAGGCACTTAGATTTGTCAAGATAAAATGTGAGTGGGCCAAAAATGTAAGGTCAAAATAAAAGGAATTGCCCCCTGCCTCTAGCCCGCCGCCACCTTCGCCATTGGTTACGACACTTTAAGAGGTAGCGCCTTCCCTCCGCCATTGGTCACGGCTTTAAGAGTTTTTGTTTTTGTTTTTAAACAAGCAATGAAGAAAGACCTTGTTCAGACTAAGAGAAGAGAAAAAGGGAAAGAAGAGCTTTTATCAGTTGCCCATTTCCGTTGGATTTTTAGTTTGGGCGCAAAAAATGGGCTTAGAAATTTGTAGACTGCGCTAAGTCCAGTCCAGACTTTCGAGTCTATTTGATTATAAAATATTGGTTGTAGTTAGTTTATAGTTTGGGCCGGAGATTTTAGAAACTAGGCTAAGTTCAGGCAATCAAAATCCATCTAAACAGCCAGCCAGCCCGCCAGCATAAGGTGTTTAATTAATCAATTAATATTATTAATTTGATCAGAGTTTTATTTTTTTTCTTTGAATTGATTTTTACGAGTTTAAGATAATATTTATAGCAATTAATAATTCAATCAAACGGACATTATTGAATCGTAAATTAGTTTTTCCACATTTTTGACATGACCGTATGTGTACATATAAATATATAGGCGGTTCCATTTCACAATTCACAGACATGGTGAAAAAGTTTGAACTCTGAAAATCCTCCCGCCAAAAAGAGAGCGAAAATGAAAGACTATCATACTCCACAGAAGGAAGATGTAGCGAATCCCAGATTTAAGGAGTCCCGATTGAAGAAGCCTCAGAAGGTTTTTTTCTAAACCTTAACCTCCAATCTCGGTCCCTCTTACTTGCTAACTACATTGTTTTGCAGATCTCTAAGAAAAGCTTGAACGGTGTGTTTACCTCTGTTTCAGAAGATGTTTCATCCGAGACGGTCAAGGATTTTCCGAGTGATTTCTCTCCGAAACCGGAGATTTCTGATGCTAATTATAGCAGCGAAACGGCACAAGTATGGTTCGCTTCAGTTCATTCGGCGCTTGGCTTTTTTTGAAGATTTCTCGTGTATTTGTTGCTTCCTTTTACTTTATTGGCATTTTATTCACTTATGATTCTGGTAACGTGATCGTAACTATAGACTGAGATTTACCAATTTTTTGTTTGATTTTCTGCGAAATGATTCAGGAATATGACAAAAAATTTAAAGTTCAATTTCGTTTCCTTTTTTTTTTTTGCAGAGTTGGTTAATGTGTTATTTAAGCTAATTCGATAGTGCTGATTTTAGATTTTGCTTTTAAATGTTTGAGCGTTGTTTGATTTTATGAGAAAAACGATACAAAAATTTGAATGATGTTTGTTAACTACTTCTAATTAGTTATAATCATGCTAAATTCATTGATTCTGTTTCAGAGTTCTGTTCTGTCGTTCTCAGCTTCGTGTGAAAGATGTGCTCCAACTTCAAAGATTTCCGCATCCTCCGACGAGCCAGACGACTTGTCTATAGAGTGTTACAGATTCCACAAACCAGACGGTTCCGTGGAGTTAGACATTGTGGCGGATTTTCTCAAACAAGCTCGAACTCGGGTCTTGAGCTCGAATAGTGCGGATCAAAAGTCCAAGAAGCTTTTAGATGCATTAGTTAAGGTTGTTCTCGACGAGTGTTACTCTCTGCCTGAGGAGAGAGATTGGTATTTTGAACTTGTTTCTGCAAAAGGTCGCATCGTGTTTCTTTGTTTCTTGCTTTGGAGTTTTATAGTGTCTGTGATACTCTTCTTTGGTTTTGGATTGGACAACCCTTACATTGGACCTTCGCCAACTTGAAATATTACAAAGAAGAGGTATGGTTTTTTGCCCTTGCAGATTTTTTATTGCTATTTTTTGGACTAATTTGATACTCCTTTTGGAGAGGAATAAGCTAATGAGGAATTATATAGGGTAGTCAGTAGTGTGCTATTAAGCTTTATTTTACTATTCCATCATTTGATCAGTTGATTAAATTTAGCGAGTTATGGATTTTGCATTACAATTATATTTGTGTTAATTGATGCTCTAATGATATATTGAATGCCTTATTAGTTAAGCTTCCTAAACTGATTCTATCCTGCATTTCCAGAATTAGGCCCAAACTCGATGCTTGTGAAAGTTTGCATAAAAGTGTAATGGCTGTGTCTATTTCCTGTCTTTTTCCAAATAAGGCTTAATCTGTACTTAATGTATCTCTGAGAATTTATGACGCGGTTGTCGTTTAGATTAGTGAAGCAAAGATTGCAATCTGTCCTATATTGCAGATGATGTGGGTCTTATATGGCATGGATTGTAAATTTGGAGTGCCCAATTAATTGAGTCCTTTCATTGATAAAAAAAATATTTCTCCTCATCGTGAATGCTGTTGTCCTGGAAAAATATATTTAGCTACTACGTCAGCTTGCATGACTTTAGTGTTTTGTGGCGTAACCTGTCCTCCTCTACCTGTTTCTTTTCGGCCAGAACTTAAAGTTTGCTATGGTGACAAGAAGCTCTTTTTCTCTTCAGCTTTGATACCTGATTGGGCTGTTGCTTAGCTGCTCTTCTTAGTTTGTGTCCCCCCCACCTCACTCCCTCCCCACAACTAGGTGTAATGGTTGCATTGTTAGACCACCTGTATTTTCAACAAGATCATAGATATTGTGTGTGTGTGCGTGTGTGTTTTTTTAATTTCATATCAATGTTCATTTCTTTTGCCTTGAAGAAAGAGTCTAATGCTCATTGTATTTGACTGCATTGAGCCTAATAGACAGTCCATAGGTCGCTGAAGCTAATAGTGTGTCTGCTGAGTGCTCTTTCTTTTGAAACAGATGCTCACATGATGTAACAAACACAATCTGAGCATCTGGTTTTCACTTTGGCACGGCATGGCATCTCACCATTGGCAGTCAGACAGCCAGGCGAACTTACGCATGCCAAGAGAAACTCTTTATCCAGTGATGATTGGGTAGGGTCTATTGAAAAAGCCACGTCCACCCACCTTATTTTGTCCTTAACTGATCTGATTAATGATTATTCCAGTTCTCAATAATTGTTGATGTTGTTTCTGGTGCGGGAACGACTTTGTACCACCCAGATGCCAAGCAATAGAAGCAATTTTCATATCCATTAAAGAATGAAGCATATACAACTAGACAGCCTAATTATTTGATCAATTGGTATTTGAGTTAACAAGGGGTTTATTATCTTTTCGTCATAAAATTAGGTTATCCAAATGTGTAATTGTTGTTATGTTTTTGTTGAATATTAAAATTAATCACGTGGAGGAATGATTCTTCTCTAAATAGTGAATAAGAGGCTAAAGTGACTGATGACGAAGAACATGAAATATTTTTAAGAACTCATGTCGTTATTAATTTGCCAATTAAGAGAATTTTTTTTTCTGTAGGAATTTTTTTTTATTAAGTTCATATTAGAATTCCCTTATTTGAGAAAGTAAATTTTTATTTAGTAGTTCTTGATTTTGATTGGTAATATTCTTAAAATTTTTTATGTAGGATTTATTATGAAATTCCTATACAGAATTACAAATGATAGACAATTGAAATTTCCATCAGAAGGTCTTAAATTAGAATTCTTTAGGAATTGGGATGGTGGGAAGCTAAGCTGCTAAGAAGGAGACAGCTAGAGAAAACAAGTGTCTGCAATATTTTTCCACCAATAAAGCATATGCTGATATGCATAATAGTGTCCTTTTCTATTTTATCTTCCCATTCTTAATTCTTTTCTGAGATATATTTGCTGTCCCGCATCAATTGCTATTAGGGAGAAGTTAGATCGATTCCTTGATGTTATGCTTAATGAGTTGCTTAACAAGATAAGAGGGGGCGGAGGGTATTATTCATCATGCAGTGATCTTAGTTTTTCTGTTTGAAATGTGTAGCCCTAACAGGATATTCTATGAACTAACATTATAATAGGTGCCATGTTGGCTAACCAGTTATAAAGGCAATTCAACATATTGTCAATAGTTTAGTTCTAGGGTCATAGTTGCCTAAGCTCCTGCATAGTACGAATTCTAGGGAGAAAGTTAAATGAAAATGTGGCTTTTAGAACCGGAAAATCTAACTATATATATTATTTAGTTTTGAGGTGACAGCATTTTTTATGCTATTAAGTATTAAACATTAGATCTGTGATCATCACTGTATATATATATGGATTCTTAAAAAGTTATTCATCTCCTCAGCCCTCATAGAAAGGATTATGTGTAAGTGGGAAGTTTTACTGGTGAGCTCAAATAAGACATAAGATACAATTTCAAATAACTTAATGCAAGCTTTAATACAAGTACCTAAGGAGTCAGTGACTTTGGAGGTCAAAGTCTTCAAGTAATTTATTGTAAAGAAATCTTAGTGGTAGTTTAATTAATCATGATGAATAGGACAAAATATAAGAAGAAAAACAGACAAACTCAAGGAGTCAAAAAATAATATTAGAAAACCAAATAGTGACTTGCTAGTGTAAAATTATGGCGTGCAGGCTTAATCTTGGATTAAGACTGTTAAGTTGGTCATTCAAGTGCATAATGACAAGCCTTTAAAAGCTAATAGCTGCATTATCAACTTGATGCATCTTTATCATGATAAAAGGACAATCTAACAAAGGTCTGATAGGCCTTTTGGGCGGCAGTCGTTAAAACTTACAAGAATGGATGAGAATGAAACTAAGATAAAGACATTGGATAATTCAATAGCCTCTTCTTTGAAAGCGTCCTTATGAAGATACAATAAAGCATCTATTTGACGGTTAGATCATAATAGATCAATAAGAGAATCCTGAATTCACTAGTTGTAGTGGGTTTTCAGAAGTAATGACGCCTTTACTTGAGGTAAATATTTTTCCTCTTGAGCGGCTATGATTTCATTCCAAGTATCCTATTGTTCTTGGACCTGAGAGATGAGGTGCGTGTGAGTGCCTCTCTTTTCGATGGAGTGGAAATTGGGATGGGAGTGTGGGGATCGTTCAGTGCAAACCATTATTTTCTTTTAGTTTATTATAAATGAGATAGTGAAGCTTTTGTTGCTAGCTGTACTTAAAGGCAAAGATTTGGTGTAATCCACCAATGATTATTTTTTTAAGCTGGTTGAATAAAAAAAAAAACTTTCGTAATGGGAGAGAGAAAGGGAGGAGCAAGTTGTACTTTAAAGCAATGGTTTATTATGAATAAAAGGAAAGTTTAAGTTATTAATGAGGCTTTATGACAATTATTTGATGTGTGCTTTCCATCAGTAGGCATCTTATGCTGGTGTATAGTTCAATTATGAAGCAAGGGGATTGATTGTTTTTGGTTTTGTTTTTATAGCATTTGGAGGCCAAGGATTCATTCTGTAAAATGATAGATGGAGAGCATGCTATCTGATTTTTTTTTTTACTCTGCTTAATTAGTATCCCAATTTCCCAAAATCTCTTTGGATCTCAATTATAGAGATCTGTGAAAAATCCTCTTATGCTTCGTCCATCCATTGTAAATGTTCAGATTTTTAAATGCATTGACCAATCTCTCTCCTATTTCAGCGAAGTGAATGTTGATAACAATTATGAAATTTTTAAAAATACTGTTGGAATTATTGGTTAAAATTTGGACTTTCATATTAACTTCCACAAATGGTCATGTATTTTATACTTCAGACATTTGTTTCTATTCATACACAGATGAATGCAGAAGTCAAAATATAATATAGATGCGCCACTGTAATCCTTCAAAATGCTTCAATATGACTCTTAAGATAATCTTGTGGTTAGCCAGATTGATAAACTTTCTGTAACGAGTGCGTAATTGTCATTACTTACTGTCCAATGACATTATATTGCGTGGTTGCGTCATTCAATATACAGTCTTGCCAGCAAAATGCGAACTGTCAAGCATATTATGAACATAATGTGCTCCTATTCCACGCTTATTGGAGAATTATTTTTTTAATCATTTTAGTATGGGACTGAAGGAAGTTATACATTTTCTTGTTTATTTTAAATGTCTGACTTGTTGTACTTGATACATTGTGTGCTTAACCTTGGTGAATCCAGCTCACAGGTCAATTAATCTTGACAGGGGTTAAATGAAAGAGGTCTAGCTTTGTGGACCAAGGCCAATAAGCCATAAAATGGAGTTAATGGAGAGTCCGTAAAACCAGCTGAAGTCATACTACAGATTGATTCTGTATGTACATGAACATCTTTCGTTCCTCTTTGAGCATTGATGCACTTGAAATTCTGCTATAAATCAATTTGGGTTTGAATTCTTTAACCCCCATGATACTGTTGCTAATTTCCTTTTGACCCCAATCTAATTATATTAAATATTAATTTAACTTGAAAACTGCAAGTAATCACAACATCAGACTTCTAAAGTTCAACTGGACTAAAATTTTTGACCGACTTTGCATGAGACGGCATTCTTGAATCTATAGCCAAAAGACTCTTTGCATTTATGGGATGCTCTTGAACCTGAATCAAAGGCCTTTTACTGTTAACTACTTAAAAATTGCCATGGTATGGATACATTCAGATTCAAGAATTGAATTTTAATTGCTTTTGGACATCCACTTGCAATAATTTCCTCACTTATGCTGTTTATTGCTCTTTGCTCTTTATAATGCCTCCTGTTTTATTGTGTCTCGCCAGAGGGAGGCAATCTCTCCGGCAAGTCATAATGCCTAGTAGTGTTTTAGATATTCAAAAACTTACTTTTGAGGTTTTCTTAATCCCTTTTCCAATAATAAATTAACAGACACATGATACCACGATTTTGGTGATAATGAGGATTAGGTTAATGATTACTACAAGCACTCCTAAACATCTCATAATGACGTATGTTGTTTATTCTTAAAATCAGGTTAGCATTTTGGTTTTCAATTGACTGTATCTGGGACTACCTATTGGTTAACCGAAGCATCTTTTGGCCATTACTAAATAAATCTAGAGAGGAGCTATGAACATTTCCACTTAATCAATTTCATCTACATTGGTGATTGACTTTTCATTATTACTTGGTCAAAGATTAAGTTCTTCAGGCTGCTTCCTTGGATGAAGAAGTCAGTGATATGCATAAGCTATTATTTTGCTGAACATATTTCTGTTATTTTACATGACTGATATAATATAGTGGTAACATCATGTACTTAGCTTGATTATTGCAGGTTAGTCTACCTGTAAAATAATGTTAAATATGTCCAATTAAAACTCTTGATGGATAAAGTGTATCAAAGTGGGGAAACAATTCTTAAGCTGAGCAGCATCTGTCTTGACAAGTCATTAGTTGAAATTAAAATCAGTTGTATAGGTTAAACAAAGGACCAATTGCTGAGAGGTGGAACAAGCAATATTTTCAAAATCTTCTCTAACAAATGCAAATACATAGCTGAAGTTAGGAAAGTGCCAGAAGAACAACCTACATTGCACATGCATTTCTTTTGTTTATCATTTCTTTTCTAGATCATCATCTCCATTAATCATTGCACGGAATGATAACAAAATATTATACTGGACCCATACCCCTTTGTCTATTAGTGGAAGCCAACACCACATATTCTTCCAATCATTTTCTGCCACGCCATCAACCCATACTCTTTTATTCACAGCCTTGTGATCGGTTTTCGTAGCATGGTTGTCTGGATTCTGAAACCCTTTGACAAATTGCCAATATTTGGGTTGAAATTGTCAAATAGTCGACTCCTTCTGTTTGGGTTTATATCATTGTTTATTTATTTATTCATTTTTTAAATTTTTTCAGAAGGATGGAGCCTTTCATATTAGTTGGTGTATGTTTGGCATTGTCATACTGTAAGCTTTTATTATGTTTAATTATTTATAAATTAATTTGGCTTTTTACCCAGAATTTATGTATATGGGGGCTTTGCAGTTGGAAAATCTAAATATTTAATTTGTTAGTATATGGTTCTAAACATTTCTAAAGCTTAATTGTGTTATTAGCAGATTAGTGTTGCTTCCTTTTTAGTTTTTTTTTTCCCTGAAAAGCACTGCAAAGTTAAAATAAAAAAATAAGTTAAAAAAAAAAAAAGTCCAAATATAACGTCAATGGTTATAACTTTCAAAGTCTTTTAGTTTTCACTAAAATTCAGAAAAGTGATAGAGGAGATAACAAGAAAGGAGGGTGGATTTGGATTTAGAAAGATACAGCAAGTGATGGCACCATTTACTAGACAAGGAAAATATGAATTGAAACAATTTGAAATTTTCTAAATATCAGAAGCATACAAGGTGATTACTATTTTAATTTTTTTTTATTATCTGAATTTGTTACTTGTTAAGATTTTAATCCAAAGGTTTTTGTAATCCAAGAAAGATGTAAAGTTTATATGAAATTAACGTCGCAACAACCAAATAAAAACAAATTGGATAAGTTTTGCTTTGCCTTTTTCTTGACTTCAGTCTTGGAGACAACAAAACTTTTGCAGCACTCCATGTACTGTGGCAGGCACATGGTGAACTAGACATGGCCGCTGATAAAAAATGTACTCGATTAAGTCGATATGTTTTCTTTATATTTTCAAAAATCACATGAGATAATGAATGAATACTGAAGAAGAATAATTAAAAAAAAAACTTGAAAAATTAGATTATAAATTCATTTTGTGAACTGTGTCAATTCTTGATCAGTCTATAATCCTTTAAAGCAGTGAGTGTAGCACTAGTACAAGAGATGGGTACCCAATAAAAGTTGGTTAATATCTCAGGAAGTGACCAATAATGACCGTATTGATAGTTTAAATTATTATTACACGTGGCAGAAAAATAATGCAAAAGTATTTTTCTTGCCACTGAAGGCTTAAGAACAGAACCCGTTAGGTTCATTTATAGCTTAAAAAAAAGGTTGAGAGTCTGGACCATGCCCGACCGAAAGGCGCCCCAAGAGGTCCAAACAAACTCTAAAAAGACAAAGCCCAGTACAAAATGAAAGAAGGCATCAGAAAACAAATATAAAAAAATCAGAAAATTAGTTTAATAAAAATAAAAATAAAAAGCAATAAATGTGGTTTTAAGGAAATGACGCGTGCTTTCTTTAGATTCCTTTATAAACTTCACCATCGTTTCTTTCCCCCGTCCCTTCGCACCCTCTACTCTTCACACACACACACAAACCCCTCCCCCCCCCACCCCCCGAAAGAGAGAAGCGACACCTCACCAACCTCCGTTGCCAGTGGTGGGTGATAATGTAAAGATTATTATTATTAATTTTTTTCTTTTGAAAGGTAATAATCTTATCCTCTATTGCCATTTCGCAAAAAAAAATTTTTTTTCTCTCTTGACTTGTCCTTTATAAAATTTATGTATTCAATTTGGAATCTCAACTAACAAATCCTTCGCTTTAATTGTTAATCACTCGATTTTAATCTTATTAGGATCAAAATCACTCCTTAATCATTTATTAGATTTTGAATCTGAAATTCTTTTAACTCGTCAGAAATCTGTTTGGATGGTTAGATTTTATGTTTTCTGGTTGAATCTGGCCTAGAATTTGCTTTCTATGTGAATCTAATTTCTCCTTTTTTGTGCAGGTAGACAAAGAAAAGAGGTAATAGAAAGAATTTTGAGCGCTTCGATTCTTAAAATTTTGAACCCAAATAGAGAGAATTTATTTTATCATTTATAGCTTTTTTCGTTGAATATTGGTGTTAATGCTATATTCGTATTCAAAGAGAATCGATCGATCTATACAGTGATGGCGTCAACTCTGATCTCGAATCATCCCGTAACCAATTCCAACTCTGATCGCTCTAAAAGGAGAAAGAAGAAGAAATCACAAGCACAATCCAAGGAGAATCAAAATCAAGGTCATGCTAAATGGAAAACTGAAGCTCAGCAACAAATCTATTCCTCTAAACTCATCCAAGCCTTGAGTCAAGTCCAACTCAGCCCTTCTTCTCCTTCGGCTCCTCGCCAAGGCCGAGCTGTTAGAGAAGCCGCTGATAGAGCCCTTGCCGTTGCTGCTAAGGGGAGAACAAGGTGGAGCCGAGCCATATTGACTAGCCGAATTAAGCTTAAGTTCAGGAAGCAACATAAGAAGCAGAGAGTGGTGGCTACTGCCTCAGCTGTAACAGGGAGTAGCCGGTCGAAGAAGCCGAGAGTTAGCGTTTTGAGGTTGAAAGGGAAGAGTTTACCGGCTGTCCAAAGAAAAGTGCGTGTTCTAGGCAGGTTGGTTCCTGGTTGCCGGAAACAACAGTTGCCGGTTATTCTAGAAGAAGCAACTGATTATATTGCTGCTCTGGAGATGCAAGTTCGAACTATGAGCGCTCTTGCTGAACTGCTCTCTGGCTCTGTCTCTGGCTCTGGCGCCGGCGGCTCTAATTCCGTGCCGACGAGATGATGTCACTAGCAGCTGACAGCCAGATGTCATTTTCTGGTTATTTACTATATATATTTTTTCTTAATTTTGCATTTTCTCTCAGTAATCTCATGTTAAATACTTGTCCTTCTCTTCCTTTTTTTTTTTAATTTATTTATTTTCGTTTTTTCTCAGTAATTTTTTCTCACTTTACTTTTAAAATTTTCATGTTATTTTCTTGAAGTCCTCCTTTAGAAAGGAATAATTGACCCATGAAACCTTTCATTTACAATTGGTTTGAACTTTTTAGGAAGAAGAAAAATTTCGATAATCTGTAATTGCCTTGTGTATATTAATTAGTATTTGAAATGTTTTTGAATGTTTTGGCTGCAGAGATTTATTTTATTGAATAACTTGTAATATGGTGCACAGGCTTTGCATAGACTTAAAATTGTTATCAGTTCTCATTCAAATTAACTTTTAATTTACCTTGAAGTCCATAATTTTTTTTTTTGGATATGTTTTGTTTGCTAATCTTTATGTGTTCCAAATTGTTATGTTATGGGTGAAATTCTGCAATGGTCTTTTTAACTGTTAAATCTTATTTTTCGTTACACCAAATATTATTAACACATTTAGGACATTTGGAAAATGAGAGAAAAGGACTTCCCCATTCGTATTATTTGGTTTAGTGGCGTTCTATTTGTTTTAGGGGCATATCGGAGTTTGAAATGTAATTTTAAATGATAATTGGTGGTTAGTTGAAAATAATTATTTTTATCCCCTATAATATTTAGTTTTGATTTGGGATTAAGGGGTTGGTTGAGCTGAGTTTAGTTTATAGCCTTCTATATTATTTATGCATCTAACTTGAAATACTGAAACGATAAAAACAAAAAGACATTTTTCTGATTTGGGGTGGGGAATTGAAGGGGAGGTTTTTCTTGTATATACTACTATTCCCTAAAATCAGCAAAAGCACATAAAAAAAATAATAATAATGGGAACATATCATGTGGTGAATTGTCCCTACAAGGACACATCACAATGTGTGATCTAAACTGAAATCTTGCAATGGTTCACTCCCTATATTTAAAAATGTATATAGAAATAGAATAAGGGAAGTACAAGTGTTTCCTGTTCCGATTGAAGAACAATAACCTATCATTTTCGTTGGCAGAGACCTTATTGAGCCGCACGAGTGCTTGTGTTTCATTACTATCGCCAATTTTGGGGTTGGATTTGGGAGCGATAGAGTGAGTGAATGAAGACCATGATGATTGAATTCCCAAGGGAAGGACCACAACCAAATTCCCGAAAAAATTAAAAAAAATAAATTATCATATCTATAGAATGTTATATATAAATAAGAAAAGGGTACTAAAAGTGATGATCATTTTGAAATTGCACCTGTTTGCATTCATTTTGTTCAGGCATACAAACAGCCAGAATACACACGCACCTTATTTAAGTCTCTTTCTCACTTCACTCCTTCAGTGCATGCCCAGAGACAGAGTCGATTAAACTCACCTACTTGAATTTTATAATTTTGAATCACATTAGCTATAAAAAAAGAAAAAAAGAAACAATTTCACTGGCAATGAGCTTTTTATCTACTATTTTATTTATTTATACATAACAAACTAACTATTAGGTATTGAGAGAGGGGTGCTAATTATTAATATTATAATTAATTTTTATAGGGACAAAAGAAAGCGAGACACTTTTTAGGTGTCAACATACGGCACTAGTTAATGGGCGGAGTGAAAATTGACTCAAAGGAGAAAGAGATTTTAAAAGGAAGGATTGGCCATTGAGGCGTTAGCTTATTGCCACTCGTGTCACCTTCATAAGCATGTGTTGCAATCATACTGGATTCAATTTTCACACATATATCTTAATTTAAAAAAAATAGTAATTAAATAATTTTTATTCTCTTTGTTTTGTCCTCGCCAATTGTTGTGACCTTGCTTTGCTTAGAACATTCTGGTGAAGGATTCAGTTTAAGTTGTTTCTCTCCTATTATTAAGGACGATATCTTTTCTCTTCTTATTGCAGAATGATTACTTTATTTATTTATACATAAACATTTATATAATAATAAAATACCCTCACCTTTCAAGATTTTTCAAAGAAATGACAAATTTAATATTCCTTTTACAATATAGTCATGGCATAATTTAATCAGTAATTACACTTTTTATTTATAGATGGATTTTACAATTTTAATTTTAGGTCATGACTGAACTAAATTTTTTTTAGCATTGTAAAAGAATGAGTTGAATTCGAGTTTATTATCTAAATTATATATGCATTAATTGTTAAATTATGCATTGTCATATCTTGATTAAACTAATTTTTCATAAAAAAAAATCCATTCAAGTTAATTTGGAGGAATTTGAATGTAATTAATTGGATTTCATATTTTAGTTTAAATCAATTATATATATAAGTTAATTAGGAGTAATTTAAATGTTATTTACCTCAAATTTTAAATATATTTTTGTATATATTACGCTATAAACTATTGATCAATGGAAAGCTTGTTAAGAGGTTTTCATAAACAAAAAATTGATCAAGCTTCCTGGCAATGATTCTGTTTAATTTGGGTCAAGTTTTGATCATTAACCACACACTTTTCCAAAATAAATTTGGTGCTTTAAAAGTGAAAACATAATTAATCTGTATTATAAGAGACAAAATGATTTTGATTGAAATTAATTTGAAGGTTGCACATACTTGCAAAATTATTAATCAAATTTAGTCTGAATCTTCTGTCTATCTATAGACGATGATCTATATTAAATCAAACCAAAATTTAGCAACAAAAATTTAGAAAAAAGCTAAAAGAGCCACCGCCATAGATCTGCCGAATTCCTTTATTATTAATAATAATTATTTTAATAAATAATCCACAATAATTATGTTCTCAATAATTGATACCAACTCTAATACCAAAGAAATGAAAGACATACCACAATTAAGCAATAATCCTATCAAAATATCAATGGTGAAACCAACCTAATCTTTTCAAATTTATTATTAATTAAAAAATTAATATAAGAATCAAATAATTAAACACAAATAAATAATATATATGCTTTAAACTTTCGATAAAGTGTCAATGTCTAGTTAGCCCAAACTCCACGAAATGCATAAGAATTGAAAGATATATGTGTCGGTTTGGGTTAATTAGCAATAGAAGCTCGAATCTTTTTGTTTCTGGTGAGTTGCATGCATGTGGCATGCAGGATATTGAAGCTGCTACTTCCCATCAGCTACCGATAATTGGGGCTTTTTATTAATGCATTTACTATTAAGGAATAATATTAATTAGTTGCTATTAAAATATAATTAAACAATAATATATTCTTTAATTACATATTCTAGTGTGTTTTGTATTTTCATGCACTTTTTTTCTACTAATTATATTCCGATAAAAAGTTGAACTAATTACTTCCTTAGTCTCTCTTTAATATGAAGAAATTTTGGTTGCTTGATGATGAAGTGGAGAAATCTGTGTTCTTCTTTCAAGGGTAATATTGAAGAAGTGGCCGTCGGACAAAAGCTTAATCATTACTAATTACACTTTAATTAACAGTTATACCAAGAAGAGTCATGTTTAAGTCTGATTAAGCTAATAATCTTGAAAAATATTATTATTAGACACTCATGAGTAAAAAATCACTAGTCACATGTGGGATGTTATGACATACCCCAACACCACAACAAACTTTTCAAGCCTTGTAAGCAATCAAACCTTGTATTTATCTATTTTTTCCCCCAAAGGAGAGCAAAAAAAAAAAAAAAAAAAACTGCCCTCTCTATCTACAATACATATTCCTCTTTTATTTTCTTGCTCTTTAATATTATATAACTTTTTAAAAATAGGCATTAATTACAACAAAAACTAAGAAAAGAAAAATACTTTAATTTTAAAGAATTGTAAATCTAGTTAAAATTAAATTTTATATGTATATGGAGTGGAAAATATAGTTAATCTCTTAATTTTGAAAACTACAGTCATCATATGTATGTGAATAGGGTATATATACCCTTCATAAAGATATATAAAAAGAGTTTATATTCACAATCCAAACTGACTCATAATAAATTAATAATAAAAATAAGAAGAAGAAGAAGAAACATTTGGTGGATTTCATCTTCTTCCATAGCAACAAAATTAAAAGTATAGTTCACTGTTCTAGGGTTTCATTCACTGTTCTAGGGTTTCATTATTATTTCACTACAATACATTTATAGCATATGAAAAATACTCATCAAAGTCCTACGTACTGTTACTACACATTTAACCAGTCTCGTAATGATATATATTGTGAAAATATGAAAAAAACAATAATTTTATTAAAATATTAGATGAAAAATAATGATTTACAATATAGATATAGATCATTATGAAATTTCTCCAAATATGTATGAATTTGATGATGAAATATATATATATGTTTGTATTAGGGTATAGATTTAATGGTACAATAATGGCAAGTTAATAAGGGTCCCAATACCTTGGTTTGATCCCCTATAATTGACATTTAACATCATTTATATACATATATATATATATACCCCATACAACAATTGACTAAAATTCTATGTGTACACATATAATTATAATCAGAACCAGCAATGTAAAGAATAACAAGTCCCCTTTGTCAATGCATGTGCAATGTATTTATGTGTCATGTCATTTTCATTTCAAGATGAGGAGTCTCTCTCTCTCTATATATATTCTAAAAGAGGCAAAATTACTTTAGCGGACCAACACAAAAAATTTTAAAATTCCATCATTTTTTTGCCTAATTATATTTTTGTCATGTTAATTTTAGGGCCAATGCACCTGTTCATAACCTATAAATCAAATATCTTTGATAATTTAGGGTAGGTGTTCATGCTTAATTAATTTCTAAAGAAATAACATTCAATCTATGGATATATAAAAATAAAAATGTTATAAATTTCCAAATAGGTAAAGTAAAACACTCTTTCTTATCCATTTCAATATATAAATTAATTTGTAACTTTAACCACTTACATATATATAGTGGATTTGATATCTATAGCACACAAATCCCTATTCTTTTTATATGCAATATCATAACCAATTCTTCAAACAGTATTGAGATGGGGACATATAACAATGTCACTAGTCACTACACACAATTTTACACATTCATAAACCCATCTCTATCAAGTCTATAAGTATATATCCTCATAAAGGCTTAGAATCTACATTAAAAATGAAATAATTAAAAAAAAAAGGAAAATTTGAGAATTACGTACATGCGCATATATAATTGGGCTGAGCTAGCCAAGGATAAACTCTTGATAAAGTATCTTGATATTATATATATATGTTGGGGAGAGCTAGAACATTCCATATATAAAATATAAAACTCCTTGACAAATACTATATCAATAAAAAACCATGGAAAAAACATAAAGATTTGGTTTCAAATTGACCTTTACTGTCAAGATAATACTACATATGAATGTAGTCACATACACATGATGATCAAGACATATATAATTACAGATCTTGAAATTACTCTTAATTAACAGTTAAATACATGTCAAGTTGTTGTTGTTTTTTGAGAATCAAGTAGCTAAAAATTATTAAAAATTAAATATGGGATGTTGTCATCTTATATGTAGATTTTTCTTTCATCTGATCACCATATCAGCCTGGACACACACACACACATATATATATATTATAAGCTAAGTCTAATCCTAGGATTAGATAAGCTAATTCTGCAACTTGTGGCATAATTAATCTTATACGCACTAAAGGGTTAAATCTCATAGTCTTTCCTAATTGAGTGGGATTAGGCAACATGTGCTTTTTTTTTTTGTCCACCTTCTAATTGGACGCATATGTTTTGTCCCCTCTCTTATCCCTGGTTAATTATGGCTGTTTGTAGCCATTGATAAGCTTTAATATGGCATAATTTTGAAAAATAACAGGATTAGTAGGTATTTGAATTTTGTACTGTTACTAATATTTCTTTTTACACACTGAAATTTTTTAAAAAGCTATCAACATTATGAAATATGTTTTCGATTTCTGAATATATAATAATTAGTAGAATGATGATTCAAAATGATATTTTCTACCATAGAGTTACTCGTTGGATAATTTCAAATAATTTTTTTTTTATCTAAATTTCATTGTTATTGGGAAAAAGTATTATTAATAATGCCTTTAATTTGGATTGTTCAATCAGCAATCTTAATATTAGGAGCTATGGTAGTAGCTCTTGCCTTGACTTTTTGTAACAAAATAATTGCCAAATTAAGAGGAATAATTGCCCCTTAGATTCTATCTTAGAGAGGTACATTGAATTGAACATGAAGTGATGGAGACAGTAAATTTCTTTATCCAAATAACTGGTTTAACAGTGTATCTCCAAGCAACTTGCATGGTGATGAATTAACTGCTACTAATGACATTTCCTAGCTAGTGGCCATTATAGTTCCCTGTCTTTTTTGAATTTTAAATTTTAATGAATTGATAAGAGTTTAAAGAATTTTTGTCTTACATCACAAAATAATGGTATGTGAAGGGTATGCTTAAGAACATATTAACAAGGCTAGCTAGCTATGTAATACTCTCTCTCTTAGTTTTAAATTTTTTGATCAACTATTGTCTAGACTACTATGTAAGGTTTTGGATTTACTCTTGAAATTCATTTATCCATGGGCTTCAATGGCCTTTTCAAACAGAAACTCATCACATCAGGTGTTTACAAATCAAAGTCAAGGTTATGCAAATCATGGACAATTAACTATCCAAATCTGATGCCTAGATATCTAAATTTCTCGTAATTATTCCCATTTTTATTTATTCATCTCTACAGAATTTTGTTCCCTATTCAATTTCTATTTACTATTCTGTGTTGATAGAAGAGTACTATACAACTGTTTCCACTGATATTACAACTGGAGTTGAGAATCATGATACTATTCTACTATTCTCAAAAAAAAAAAAAAAAAAAAAAAATCCATTTTTAGCAAACTTATAAAATTAGACTGTAGCTTTAATTTTATTTGGCAGTTTATATTTGTATTTTTTAATTAATTATTATTTGAAGTTTTAATTAATTTATTCTAAGCACAGAATAAAATAATATTAAATAAATATTCAATTGTTTCCAAAAAAAAAATTAAAATAAATTTTCAATTGAATGAATGTAATCCCATGTCAAAAAAAGAAAAACAAAGTTGGGCTAGACCCTCACCGTTAGGGGCAAGAAAA
Source organism: Aleurites moluccanus (assembly GCA_948193065.1). NCBI lineage: Eukaryota > Viridiplantae > Streptophyta > Magnoliopsida > Malpighiales > Euphorbiaceae > Aleurites > Aleurites moluccanus. Next base: position 31,138 of record CANXYC012271060.1, read on the forward strand.
TTTGTTGGGAGTCGTTATACTATAGGCTTTTGGTTCTGGGCCAAAGCTAAATGTTTAGAAAGGCAGCCTAAAACTAAAGGTGGGCTTTTAATTCATTGGCATGGGCCCATACAACTGTGGAGCAGCCGCACAGCATAATGGGCACCAATTTTTTTTATATTTTTTTACTTTGTTTTCTCTCAGGGCATCTTTAGAGGAAGACTAGCTGCAAAGATATAAAATGCTACGATTCAATCTTCTTCTCTCTCCGCTTACTTCATCTTCTCTACACACTCTCTTTCCAATCGCTTCCTGTAGAAAACCAACGAACCCGAATTCCAAAGACGAATACAGAGCTCCCTTCGAGAATCTAAACTCCTATTCTTGCTCGTGCTATACATTCGTTTATATATTTTAATTCAAAATTTTATTTAATTGTTCAACTTTTCTACCTTTCGATCCTCATGTACTAGTGCCTTGTAATCCGAGAACACAGAGACACTCTACGCCTTCAAAACGCGTCGTTGTATTTCGGAATTGAGCTCCATTGGAGGTACTCCTCTCTACACTTACTTTTTACTCACCTATTCATTGTTTGTGTCATTCTCAATTAATAAGCTGGATAGGGCTTGTGCATGTATTCAATTAGATCGCATATAGGGTTGTTTTACTATTTTGTAATGCAAAATTCGTTATTCTATGGTAGCATGGAGTGGCGATAAATTGAATTTAGGGTTTTTTTATTTTTGTGGTACAGAGAAATGCATTTGGATTTTTTGTTGTTCATGCTTTCGAAACTATGTTAGAGAGTTTAAGGTCTCTCAGGACTATCCATGTGGTTAATTTGTTTAGCACATTACAAAAGGTTATATTTCATTCTTGATTTCCTAATTTTTTTTTACTTTGATACTTGTTTGTCAACTAAAATTTCCATGTGGTATGAGTAATTATCGAGCTTTTGTTTGTAGAATAAGTATACGAGTGTTCTGTGGTAATTCTGCTTGATTACCTATCTTATTGATTAGGGAGAGTGGTTGTTTTGCTTTGGAACACATATTACTTTGGGATTCTTGGACGATGAGATTTATGACAAGTCTTCTTTGTGAGTTTATGAGGGTTCAGCTCTTGTTGGACTTATATAGAACTGCTTTGGTTGTCGGCTGTCTTTGAACTAAAGTTCGGGGATACATTTGAGGGAGACTGGGAGGGAGTAAAGAACTTGTCTTCATTGACATTCATAATTAGTGTGCTTAAACAATGGTTGATTTGGGAGGTGTCTTTGTACAAGATAGAAAAATGGCTCGAGATAAGGGCTATGAAACAATAAATAAACAGAAACAGGATTTCCCTTTTGTCAAGGATGTTCTAGGCAGGATGACTTTTATGGTTTTCTGTTGAAGAGTAGGATGGTGCTGTAAACTTCATTTTTTTTTTTGTCAATGGCAACATATTGGCAGATTGGAAGTTTGCAGAGCTCATCAGTTCATGCCTGTGCGTGTTGTGGCAGCAGATTGGGTGAATGATCCAATCTTCAAATTCTGCATGGACTTTAATCGTTAGAAGTTGATATGTTCATTAGGTTGGTCTAGGGATAGTGTATTTGAAAGTTCTATCATTCAATTCTTTCTCTAGAGATTTGCTTAACCAAATTGGATTGGATAAATAGTCTAGATTGGAGTATAACCACCTTTTACATTGGTCTAAGACTTTTGACTTTAAGATGGCAGTATCAAGCATGATGGTTATTTTAATTGGTTAATGGTTGTTTGTCAAAGATCAAAAGAATGTCTTGGTGGATTATGCTTGCCATCTGTTAAACAGGTCAGGAAGTTTTCAGGAAGTTATTCTTTGAGAATGTTTGGCCTTTGTGATGTGGTGAGTTTGCCTCCATCATTCTTTTGATTTCTTTCATGCTTCCAAATTTTAGAGCCTTCTTTATTTTCAGGATATATGAGATTTGATAATTGGTAGAGTTTAAAGGTGCTCTTGATCCTTGGTTTGGTGAATTTTCACTAAGATGTTGGAGGGATGTGAGAGAAGACCATTTATATACATCTATAAGGAAATGCAGTAGGAATATAACAGAGAGAAAGAAGTGCTTTTTATCTGTCTTTTCCTCTGTGAAGTTAAGAGCTTAATGATCTTTCTGATCGATGCTAGATTTGGTTTATTTATATGTTTATTTTTGTGTATGTTGCAGAATGGCTTCTGCTAAGTTATTTTAGATATTTTTTGTGTTCATTTTCTTACAAAATAGATTTAAATCACTTCCTCTACATTAATTTTCAGGTCTTCTACTACAGGTAATATGGCTTTCCGGAAGTACATTCCTTTAGCTGATGCACCTTCTGTTGGTATGAAGCCTTTGAATTTTTATTTTTTTAATAAGGTGCATGAGAATGCTCAACAAGCAGATCCAGAGACAACAGTGGAGCCTGATGTGGATGTTGACCTCGGAGAAGTTTACTTCTTAATTATGCATTTCCTTTCAGCTGGGCCAAGTCATAGAACATATGGACAATTTTGGAATGAACTTCTTGAACATCAACTATTACCTAGTAGATTTCATGCTTGGTATTCACAGAATGGGACACATAGTGAGGATGAAAATGATGATGACCTATTAGTCCCACTAAATTACACGAAGTTGGTGGAGAGGTTTGGAACATGCTTATTTCCTTGACCTTTTTCTCTGTCTTACAGAAGTTTTTATGTAAAGAGCATTCTCAATTTTATTGCTTGGACAAATTTCATATTATGTTTCTCTCAGGATACTTTTGAAGTGCTTTTTTTTTTATCAATTTTATCTCTTAGGTACCCTCACATTGAGAAGGATCACTTCGTAAAGCTTTTGAAGCAGTTATTACTTACTACACTCTCTAGATCGCAGGGGTTAATTGGTGCAAATGATCGAAATGCTGCTGATGTTTCTACACTTTTGGGAATGGGCTCATTTTTCACTTTTGAGTCTTAGGTGACATGTATTTAAGCCTTTAATATTAAGGGTCAGTTTGTTTTCTGTATTAATGTGAGATTTTTCGTTCTGTTGTGTGTATCATCTATTCATAAGGACACATAATGAAGTTCTCACTGTCCTTCCTTCCTCTCTCTTTCTTTATGGAATTTGGTAAAGGTAAATTTTTAAATCAAATTTTGGGATCATTATTGACTTCTTTTTTATTCTCTCCCCCTTCTCTCTCTCTCTCTCTCTCTCTCTCTCTCTCGCTCTCTCCTCAGATTGAGATAATGACTTCTTCAGGGAGGCATGTTAAAAGGAGGAATTTGGATGAGTGTGATGGCAATACGTTGAGAAACAACCTACCTAGGAAATCAAGGATAGGTCAGAAAGCTTCAAAAGGGAAGTCTTCTACATCAAAGGGTTTGAGACCACAAAGAGCAGCAGCCCACAATGGAGAAGATGAAGATAGCTCACAAGGTGATTCATCAGAAAGTGAATCCACACTGCATCTCTCTGATGACCAGAGTGATGAATTAGAGGGATCTTTGCAAAATGACGAAACAGGCATTTGAAAGGGTAAGAAGTTTCAATAGAAGATTCTGAAGATAAATCTCACAAATTTCCTGAATGTTATGTGAATGCTGGAAACATGAGAAGATTGATCCTGAAACTTCTGGTTCGGGATTCAATCATTTTATGTCAAAGAGTTGAACACCTAAAAACAACCAGAATGATCTGGGCTCATTGTCCTCCAAAGCTTCAACAAAAGCCACTAATGTAAATAGGGTTCATATTAAATCAGTAGATTTGGGATGCTCTTCTAGTCATACAAACTGTAGCACAGTGAGAGCAAGTGGAAGAGGGAAACGGATAGCTATATAGATCTTTCTGAAGGATATAAAAATGGGGAGGTGTCCAGGCTCATACTCCTAAGCATCAGAGATTTGGAGAAGCCACATCATCAGCTGCATATGCCAGGTTTAGTTTAGATTTTAGTGAGAACAATCTCAATGGATACTTAAAATATTAGAACACTGGGGCACATCTGCTTATAAGAACAAGATCTTGCAGATAAGATAGATGAAGAGACAGCAACAGGTGGGGGAGATACTGAGGCTGATAAGGTTGTGAATAATGTGGCCAATGGTAAAGAGCAACTGAGCTTTGGTGGATGTATGGATTCTGATGAATTGTCTAAATAATCTAACATTGCTAATGAAAACAACAGTCTTCTTGAATTCAAAGAGAGCATTGTCCTATCTCAACAAAGTTAAGGATAAAGTCAAGGAAGATTTCAAAGGATTCTTCAGAGAATCAGATGATTTCAGGAGATTCAGCTAAGAATCAGGGAAATGAAGGATGTGACTTGTTACCTGATTGCCCTGCAGAGATGATACAGAATCCAGTTTCAGAAGTGCCTGAACAAGAGCGAACCAATATAGTTACTTAAGTTAATAAACTTGATGAATTTCAAGAATCAGATCCTAAGGTTGACAAAATTTCCACGCCCTTATTGGATGACTCAATGGGTTCCCATTCACATCCAAAGAAAATGTATAATGCTGTTTATGAAAGGTCTAAGTTAAGTAGAGATAGAGCTAACTCAGATGGTGACAGTGGCTTGAGAGGAAGAGTCTCACATGCAAGTGCAGATGAACACTATGCCAGAGGTGACTTACATGAAGACATTACTGATGGAGCTCATAAAACCCATACCTAGCTAGGGAAGGTACAGGACTCAGATGATACATGTAGAAATGCACACAATGGTTTCATTAACAGATATCAACTTCCTGGTGACGAATGGGGATCAAGCTCAAGGATGGCAGTTGGACTAAGATCAGCAGGGAATAGGAGGACCAGTTATTATTTTCAGGATGGCAGTCCGGTAGATAGAAGGAAGTCACATAAATCAGCCAAAAAAGGGTCATGGCAAATGTTGCCAGGGGATGAAGTAGTATATTTTAGATAGGTTAGTAGGGAGAGATTAAAGATTCATTGTCGTTGACTCTTTCTGCAATCTTGCCTTTAGATTTTTGTGATAGGATTGATAATTGCAATAATGTGTTTGAATTTGCTGTTTTTCAGGGGCCTCAGGAGAACATAGACTACATTGATTCAAAAGAAGCAGGCCCTTGGAAGTTGGTGAAGGGACATAGAGCAGTGAATTCTGTGAAGTTGAATGCCTCAATTATTCCACATTACCTGTATCTGGAGAGAGTTGTTGCAAAACGACTTAAATTTGTAGATCCTGCTTCTAACATGTTCAAAAAATCATTTAAATTAACTCTACCTGAAGTGACAGAGTTCCCAGATTTTGTTGTTGAAAGAACTCGGTTTTGATGCTGTTATGGAAAGAAATTGGAAGTGCAGGGATAAATGCAGTCTGGTGGAAAAATGATGGTGAAGAAAATGGTAGTTGTTGGGGTGGCCGAATTCTGTCTGTGAACCCCGATCTTTTGAATTTCCAGACAGTTCATGGGAGAGGTATACTAAACAGTATAGGAGTGACCCCAGAGAAACACATCAACACACAGTCCTTGGGAGCTTTTTGATGCTGATACTCAATTGTAGCAGCCTCTTATAGATGATGAGATTAGAAACAAACAGATATCTGCTTTGGCAAAATTGGAACAGTCAGGCAAAAAACAGGTAATCACAGTAGGGAGGGACAATTAATTGTTCTTGATTAAAATTTCAATTAAAGTTGAAGTACATAGCTATTGCAGGAATATTTCTGAACTTTAATGTGAACATTTTCAGGATCACTCGTCTAAAAAATTCTCTAGATTTATTGAAAATTTTTCACATGGTCCATTAAATCCTTTTTTTTATATAATCTTAGCCTATTTATAATTAATTTCCTGAAAATTTTATTTATATAAAAAATTTTAAATCGAGGCTCACCCAGAAATAAATTTTTGGCTTTATCCCAGAATTTTACCTTTCTTCTTTTTTTTTTTTTTGGTTGAAATCATAAGCTATACAGTCACGGTGGCTTTCTCATTCCTATAAACATCTCATCCCTACTAAATCTAGAGTGGAATATATCCTCCATCTTTGTCCTTTTTCTCAGGTTCCCAGTTCCCTTGTCTCTTGAAGTGATCCAATCAAGATTGGAGAACAACTGCTATGGAATTTTGGATGCGGTGAATCATGACATTGACGTCATGCTATCAAATGCAGAATCATACCTTGGAAAAGAATGCAGAGGTCTCTACAAAAATGAAACCGTTGTCAGACTGGTTGACACGGATGTTATCATCTTTGTAGTATAAAATTGAGTTTTTATATAGATAATCAGCTGTGCCCATCTGGGTTTTCTTCCCCTTTTCTCTTTTTTTATTTTCGTAGATATATTTTTACCCTTATATATTTTAAGTTACTATTGCTGTCCCTTGGATCCAATTTTCGGAAATTGGTTTGTTCTCTGTTACTCTCCCTGTAGGGGAGAGATTAATCTCTCAGGGAAAATTAGATGATTGCTGTAGAAAACTTTCTGCTAAAAGATTCATTCTGGTATAGACATGTTTGATCAGCATCAGCATTAATAATAGCAAGAAATACCAAGCAATACGCAAATCAAGGAATTAGTTGCATTGTTGCTTTTAAATTTAATCGCCTTGAAGATTAAACGCTGAGAATATCGCGTGGGCTTTTTGATAGAAAAGAGAAAGTACAATCTTCAAAGGCTTTACAGTGGGCCTGTGATTAAAGCCCATTTTCTGGTCAAAGCCAATATACAAGCTCCAATGGCTTTAGAATGCACCAATAACGCCAAAGCCCATCATACAAACTCCAAGGGCTCTACAGCGTGCCATCATTTGTTCCGATAATTTGGGTCAAAGCCCATAATTCAAGCTCAAAGGACGAAACAATGGACTGTAAAATTGGGCTGATATTTTGGGCCATAGCCCATAATGCCACCCAAGTAATGTTAGAGGCACAGAATTTCGGCCATTTTTGGGCCAAAACCCATAAAACAAGCCCAACAGAGGACAGTTATTTGGGCCAAAGCCCATAATAAGGGCCATTGTCGTACAATGGGCCAGATATCTGGGCCGATATTTTGGGTTAAAGCCCATAAATGAGCCCAAGAGTGCCAAATGGGTCGGGAATATGGGCTGACATTTTGGGCCAGTGAAAATTGGGGAAGCCCATAACATTTGCCCAAGAGTTGAACAACGGGCCAGATATCTGGGCCTATGTTTCGGGCCAAAGCCCATAACACGAGCCCAATAATGCAGAATGTGTCAGTTATCTGGGCCGATATTTGGGCCAGTAATTTGGGCCCAAAGCCCATAATGCGAGTCCATTATTTGTATTACGGACCAGATATCTAGCTTTTTGGGCCGAAGCCTATAATACATGCTCAAGAGTTGCAAAATGGGTCAGTAGTCTTGGGCCAAAAGCCCATAATACGAGCACAAAGGCTTACAGTGGCACGCTAATTTGGGCCCTCTTTGTGCCGAAGCCCATAGTACCAGCCTAATACTGTACAGTGGGCCAGTAATTTGGGTCGACTTTTTGTGTCGAAGCCCATAATACGAGCATAATGGCTCTTCAGTGGACCTAAGCCGATCTTTTGGGCTATAACCTATAATACATGCACAAGGGTCCACAATGGGCCAGTAATTTAGATCAATCTTTAGGGTCATAGCCCATGATAAAAGCTCTAAGGGTTTTGCGTTGCGCTTGTAATTTGGTCCACAGTTCAAGCTTCAAGGACTTTACAATGGCCAATAATTTGGGCCGACTATTCCTCAAATTTTTTTATATTTAATCTTAATTTTGTTACTTCTTTTTCCTTTTTAATTAATTGGAGTAACAATGTCCTCTACCTTGAGGATAAGGATCAGAAGATCCTACACTGAGCTAATAATGTTTCTTGCCACTAAATTTACACTGAATGGCAGCATAAATAAAATAGAGGCATACCTCCTCTATAAAAGTTGCCTCCATTTGTACACAGAAGTTGGCTGGATGTTGTTTCACCTCAAAATTCATTCTCAGGATATCACCAGGTAGCCTATAGTGTCTCGAACCCTAAAAGGAAGTCCCTAAAGTGATACCGATAATCACACCCACGCAGAACAAGTAAACAATTATATGGTTGCAAACTAAAAAAAGTTCCCTTGTGTTAACATGGAAGAAGCAGAGTCCTAGTTTAGCAAAGAAAAAAAATGTTGCAAAAGATCTTTCATTAGGCTTGACCATGAACATAATGTCTAAATGTATCATCTTTTGAGCTTTGATCGATATGCAGATGCATCTCATTCTCTCCAAGGATTCCCACAGTTAGGTTGCAGCAGACCAAGAACAGCGTCATAACGTTCCTCTCCCCCAGCAGTTGCCTGAGTACTTAACAAAAAAGAACCACATAATAAGCAGCACTAAAATTGTGAATTTTTTACTGAGTTTGTTCAAGTACACAAATTAAAACAGAATAATACACGTGTCTGCGGGTGAACTAAAAACTGATTCTACGTTCCCTAATATGATATTTATGGATTTGGGGTGGCTTCTGTGAAATTCATTTTTTACTATTTATTTAACATTTATTTAGTACAAAAAATACATCATTCGATTCATTAAATAAAATATTATTAAATTATAATTTTTAAAAATTTGTAAAAAAATATTTAGGCCATCAAAATGCCCCATGAGAAGCTACTATGAATTTTGGCACCGCAACCACCCAGAACCCGATATTTATCTTTGGAAAAGTATATCTCATGCATCCTTATTTTATTTTATATTCTCTCCGTTCCAAAATAAATAACCTAATTATAAAATATACAAATATTAAGAAAATTTTTTTGAACTATTTTAACCTTTACTCTTTCCTAATTAATTATTATCATCTCCTTTATTATTTTAATCTCTCTCCTAATTAAATACAATCATCTCATTATTTTTCAAATGATAATAAATATTTTTATTTTTTCAAGTTTACATTAATTATATAAGACCACATATATGAGGGTATTATTAAAATATTAAGATAAAATATAATTTAAATTAAAAAATAAGACAATTAAATTGGGACATACCAAAAATGAAATTAAAATATTTATTTTGTAACGAAGAAAGTAATATTTTTCTTATACAAAAAAAAAAAAGAAGAACAAATCCTTCACTCCTTGCTCTTTATCCATCAATATAGAAGTTAGACAGCCAGTGATTGTGTTTCTTTTGGAATGTCAACAGATTATCCTCAAGAATTTTGTAAGTCAATAGCTTACAACAGGATAAGGCATACTTATCTAAATCTAGCTGTGAGCACAAAATAGCAAGCATTTGGCTACCTCCTCATGACATCCCACACAAACAACAGACCTAAGGTGCTGTCAACCATTTTTGCCACCAATAACAATGTGTTTTAATCTTGTTCTATTTGGTTTTTTTATAAAGTCTGTATAAAGTTTTACAAAGGACCACGAGTGCTCGTAAGGAGAATCATAATTGGCATTTTATCCCTACAAAACAAACCACTATCCAGGAAAAGTGACAATAAAACCTTGCTACTTTAATATGCACACCAATTATTTTTTACTTAGAACTTACCCTGATAGAAAATTTCAAAAAAATTTTGAATGGCTTCAATATATTCACAGTCTCGTAAATGGAATAAGAGATAACATGGAAGTAGACAGCTTCTTGATGTTTGCACAAATTGCAAGAAACAGCTTTAGTGCAAGGAAGTGTAGAGTCAGCAGCTACATCCTGCAATACCTGAGCGCACTCTCATACAGAGTGATGTACTTCATTTCTGTAACACAGTTATTGTCAGCAATCTCCAGCAAAGGATTAGAAAAGAAAAATGACGAAATAGAGGAGGCAAGAATATACATCCTGTGTTTATATAAACCTGTACGATCAAAAGTAAATAGTTTCACTAGTAATCAACTAATCAACAATGCACAAAGGAAAGTATCTACAAAAGTAGTAACAGGAAAATACTCCATTGCTAATAGTGCGCCAATTGGGAAGAGCAAGGTGGCCAGACCTCAGGGCAACTTGAGGTCTAGCCACAATGTAATCCCAAACAAAATTTGCCCAACATTTCTATGATTTCCATTTATAGAAAGAATAATGGAATTGAATGGACAAGATCATATTTTAAATAAAAGCAATCATATATAAATAAGGATAAATTCAGGAAGCATTCCTCTTCCTAAGAAATCACCAAGACAAGCACCCCTTTTCCAGAAAAGCAAATTATATTGCTCAGCCTGACTCAAAGTGCCAAAAACAAACATGCATTTGAGTACACAGCCTCCTTCAAAATGGGTTTTGGATCCTCAAACACCCCCCTTTCTCTATTTTGGACCAATTAACACTTTAAGCAATAAAGGAACTAGAAAATCCTCATGTGCATGCAAATGTTTCTACTGTTAAACAGCTAAGAATGGACAAAATTGCACGAAAAATACAAAATTTAAACAAAAATAACTTAATCGAAAGGCAATATTCTAAGCAATAGAATCAATTTCTAAGTCCATACCTTATTTTATAATGAAGCTCTGAGCAAAAGAAAATCGAAAAAAAGAGACCTGATTTCGCAATTCCCGCAAGCGAAGAGTAGGATCTTCTGATCCTTATCCTCCTTAGGGTAGAAGATATTGTTGCTATAATTAATTAAAAAGGCAAAAAAAAAAAAAGCAACAAAATTAAGATTAAATACCAAAAATTGAAGAATGTGGATTGGGATTCGGCAAAATTTCATGGTACTCGTCTTGCAAATCGCAAAGTGCAAGACGTAATGTACGCGAGCAAGGGCTTTGCCCACACTATCACGAGATCTTTCTAGTAACCTTGCCCCTTTCTGTTCCTTCTCTACATGCGCGAGTATAATATATATATATATATATATATATATATCTCCGGGTATCACTCTTTTTCTATTTCAGCCCAAGTTACTGGCCCATTGTAAAGCTCTTGCAGCTTGTACTAAGGGCTATGGACCTAAACTTGGATCCAATTCACAGACCTACTATGGATAGCAAATGTTTTCAAAATAAGTGGGGCAAAGAGTTAGAAAGTTGGCGGTCCCATAGGTGTCAATTCGATTATATATATATATATATATATATATATATATATATATATAATTTAATATTTATTATGTATATAATAAAAATAAATATAATATAATTATAATTAAATTAATAATTTATATAAGATTATATTATATAAGATTATATTTTTATAGCATCAGTGCAATTATATTAAGTCAAAAATTATATATATATATATATATATATATATATATATATATATATATATATAGTAAGTTATGAACATTCACTTGCTTAAATATCTACTCATATGTAATATGATCATAATTTTGACGTCGAGTAAATTTTGATATCAGATAAAATTAAAATAAAATTACTGAAATTTTTTTTAATTTCTTTTAATTTAAAACGACGATGTTTTAAATTAATAAAATCGATGTGATTTTAATAAAAAAATTTTAAAAAAATAAAAAAAATTATTTACTCCAAAAAAAAATTGATCTGATTTTATCGATTCATTTATTTTTTTAATAAATTTTGGGAATGGATATATGAAATCCAACCATCTTTGGTTGAATTTTTAATTTTTTTATTGACTGATTTTGACAACCATTGTCATGGCTATAAAAAAAAATCTGAAGACATTGGTGCCTCTGTTTTGGATCCCACGGTGATTTATGTGCCAGTCAAATAAGGGATTTACATCCACTTTAGGTTTAGGATGAATGCAATAGGTAATATTTTTATAACTTGTATTGTTAAATATAAAATCAAATTTTAAAATTTCAGGAAATTATTTAATTATTGTTTGAAAATAAATCTTAACCTAATAAAATTTCAGGGGACAGTGCATTCCTAATATGAAATGAGTTAAATAGTTATATTTAGGGGATCAAACCAGTTGAAATTAAATTAAATTTTAAGAGAATTAAATTAATTAAATTTAAAAATTTAAATTAAATTAAACTAAATTTTAAAATTAATCAAATAAATATAATAAATTTTTAGTTTCAATTTTTTGCTTACACATGAAAAAAGACCAGTAGGCCCAAATGTGATGTTTTAAAATGGCTGACCATGTTGAGCCCATTGAAGCCCACACAAGGCCTAACCATTACCGACATCATGAAAACGACGTCGTAGTGATTGACACCCCCGACACACTGTCGCCCTCTTCTTCCTACGATCTGCTGGAAGTCCTCTTGTCTCTATGGGTCCTCAAACAAATGTTGCATTGAGAAAGTAGAGAACTTTAAGCTCTGTTTGGTAATTTAGATGTCGAAGAGTATGTCTTCGTCTTCATCATCAGCAACAGAAAGGAGAGGAATACCAGGAGCTTAATTTGTTGAAAATGTGGAAACCTATCTCACCCAATCTGGCCTCGATGTCAACACTGCTCTTTCTTTTCTCCAAGAAAGGTACTATCACGTAATTCTCATAGTTTAAAATCTTGAAAGATTTTTTTTTTGGGTTAAGTAACTTGTCTGCTCTTGCTTTTATTGTTGTTATCAATTTTTTGGGTTATTGTGATGTAAATGGTGTGCTATCTCTTGCAGGCTTCAACAATATAAGTTGGTGGAGATGAAACTTCTTGCTCAGCAGAGAGATCTTCAGGTACTTCTTAATTCCTTGTATAACTCTATTTTGCATTGTTTTCATATTATTTTCTTTTTGTTGTTTGTTATTCAAACGAGCTATAGTCATCTTTGCAATTGAAATTGAATTATAAGGAACTGAAGTTTAGTGGGAATGTTCGAATTGGTTTACTGGGTAACTGGCTTACGGGAAGAAACAGCTTATTACTCTATTGTCATTAGTAATTTAAGTTTCTAAACTGTAGTTGAATTTGAGTTCAACTGGGCAAACCTGTTTTTCCATGATTGCTTGTGTATCTGAAGAATTCTTCATGATTAAATTGCTTTTATGTCTTGTGAAGTTGGGCTGGATCACACTGAATGACTGCATTGTTACATTTGAGAATTTTTCTTATAAAGTTAGAGCTTTTTCGCTGAATCTCTTAAAAGCATCCAACTTTTATGGTATTGTGTTTGAATCACACCTCCTGTTTTTAATAAATGTAAATTGTAAAACTATTATCTCATTTGCTGGATCTGTTAAACTGTCCGGTTAAAGGTTGAACATCATCATATCAGGATGTAACTGATTCTAGTTTTTGCATCAATACATGAATATTTAACTAATTCTAATTTATAAAGAATGAATTGTTATTTGTTTACTATTTTATTGGTATGAATTTGATGTACTACCCAATGACCAGGACTTGACCAGGTTAAACTGAGTAATCGAGATCAGCTGAAATATTGTTTTCATACCATTTAATTTTTTAGCTTCCTAATAATTTTGAGTAACAGTTCTTTTATTTGTGGGTATCAGGCAAAGATCCCTGATATTGAGAAGTGCTTAGATGTGATTTCCTCTTTACAGGCTAAGAAGGGTATTGGTGAGGTTTGTTTTTGTAGATCAGTCAATTTACTTAATATGTAACATTGTTTTGGAATGCACACTTGCTTGGTTTTATGGACCTTTTGTATCCATGTTGTCATGTTAATGGATTTTTTTTTTTCATATGCCTATACATGCCCATCTAGGCAAGACATTTTTTTATTTAGATTATGACAGATAACTTAGCAGGTTAATCGGAAAATTGACACTATTGAATTGAATAGTAATTTTAAAACATGCTGTCATTTTCATGGGTATAACATATGAAGCTTTTAGTAATATAACCTTTCTATCTTGTTAATTGACCTTCTTGATGAATTCGTAGTTGCTTGAATTGCCCAAACTTTTTATTATTAATTAACATTGTTAATGAGAGCTTTAAGTTTGCCTTTTATTGCTTAGTGTTGCACTCTTAGTATAATTTTGGCAACCGTGAGTCCTTGACTGTGCTAAGGAGGCTTTGATCTGGTGATTATAGATCTTGTTATTAGTTGCATTTGGTTACTTGTGTTGCTCCTAAAATGAATATTCTTTTTCTTTCTTTCTTTCTTTCTTTTTTTTTAATTATTGAAGGTGAGTGATCCCTCATGCCCATTCATTGTGTAGGGAACGCATCATGATTTCGTGATGCAATAAATCCCATCAAAATGTTCGACTTGCTATATCTTGTGTTAGCTAAATTCTGCTTGTTGTCTTGAGTTGGTTGATGCTTGCATTTCATACTTGTGCACAAAATGGTTCCCTAATTTATATGAATTAATTGTTTGGACTACTTGTCACCCAAACTTAATCCTAAACAAATCTTCTCTGTCTTTTTTCTAGCAAACTATTAGTTTCAAAATCTAGATACGTATATGAAGATCACCCTTATGAACACCTGTATTTTATCCTGATGGGCACTCTTTTTCTTGATTAATACATGGCTGTTCTTTCATTACATAACTAATTCTTGTCAGGCATACTATATTTTCCCAAGTCGAAAAGGATCAAGTTACTCTAATGACGATCCCACTTTTAGGTGCTTAACTTATGCTCTGGGAGGATTATAGTCCATTGATCATTACATTTGCTGGTCTTAGCTAAATACATTCCCTTGTTTTAGAAAACGACCAACATTTTTCAGATACTTTAAACATATAAAAGGGTGGAACTTTCTTACTGCAATTTAGAATTTACCAAATCTACTGTGATATCATGGTTTAACGATCTTTCAGATTCTCCTTCATTTGTGTATAACAGTATAAATGTAGTATTAAAAAGTTTAGAATGCCAAAATGCAGTCAACTTTGATGATATGGAATTTACTTTAGAACTTATTGATGGTGTTGTCCTTTGGGTCGTTAATTTTATGATTGGAAGTTTGAGTTAATACAGAATTACAGATGCTTATTTGGCTCTTCATTAGCCATAGATGCACGCATGCTAGGATATTGCTTTTATTGTCTGGAAGATGTTAAAGCTAATGATATTAGCTTTTCACTGGCCGTCTATTTACTATGCAGACAATTATTGCTGATTTTCAAGTCTCTGAAGGTATATATTCGCGGGCCAGCATTGAGGATACTGATTGTGTTTGTTTATGGCTGGGAGCAAATGTCATGTTGGAATATTCATGTGAAGAGGTTTGCGCCTTTTCTTTTAAGTGGTGTTAGAAAACCTCTATTTTGCCTGAATGATGTGATCGTCTGTCATATTTATGGTGCAGGCTACTAGTCTTCTACAAAAGAATTTAGATAATGCCAAATCTAGTCTAGAAGTTCTTGTAGCCGATTTACGATTCTTGAGGGATCAAGTCACAATAACACAGGTAATATTAATGTCAACATGAAGTTCTTTATCTTTCTTCCTGCAGTGATGATTGGATCAGTATTAACTTTGAATAAGAATGTTTACAAATATGATGTGCATCTTGCTGATTGGCATAATAATTGATAACTATGTGAACGTCAAAACTCCGTTGGAATGTAGAGCATAATGAAGCTTTAAATGCTCCAAAAGTTAGATTCATGGATCTCTGTTACCTAGAACAAATTGTCAGTGGTAATTTTGACTATTTAAACTTCTACTTATCAGGTCACTATCCCTCGAGTGTATAATTGGGACGTTCACCAGCATAAAATTTGACAAGCTGCTGGTTCGTGAAACAAAAGTCCAACTGCAACCCAGATTCAGAGGTGACCATATATGTCTAGAGAGTATAGACCATATATGTCTTTGTATTTGTGGTGATAAAAAATTTTGCTTCATGGCTTGCTTTCCTGCTCCTCTTGTTTGAAATTCTAGTCCATTATAGGACCTTTGTCGTGGAAGATGCATTATATTATTCAGACTGATTTTTATACGCAATAGGACTTCTCAGCTTGAGCATTACTAATGTCTTCATTTGCCCCAAGGTTTAGACCTTTTGGCATGTTTTATTTTTGTATGCTATTGAGTATTGATGTTCAATAACATGTGCATATGTTATTTTTTTATTTTTTCCTCTCAACCAACTAGAGGCAAGCTATGTTTTAAAATTGAAATTTGGGCCATTAGTTGAAATGATGGGACCTGAGGAAGAGATTCATATGTGAAAGAGATGTATTAGCAAAAGTTAACAAAAGGAAGCAGCAAGGAGTCGCGATCACTGGGTCTCTGCTTATGTAAGCATCTTATCCTTCCTTGAAAGGATTGTTAGGTTTGGATATTTTGTATTATAAAAAATTGCAGTTTTTAGTAAAAAATGACATGATGTTAACCTTTGGTATTTGATCAAGTCAAAAAATTGAAATGATTCTGTATCTTGAAGGAACCGCTAGCATTGCAATTCACAATTGTGTTGAAATATTACCTGGTTTCTGTTTTCTGAACAGCTGTTGGTACATGAGGTTAGGTTGGTGCTATTATTATTATGCTTTTGATCATGTTAAGTAATTTTTTTTTTTTTCTTTTTAATTTGTTTCACATGAAATTGAATTTTGTAATGTGAGACTAGCAGGTTTGGCAGCTTTGCTGCTGGTACCTGCTAGAGTTTTCACACATGAACCTCAAAAATTTATGCTAGTCTAGTTTTAGAGATCTGCCAAACTTGTAACCTAAACCCATGTGTATAGGTCTTATTTTCACACTAAAGCATTTGGAAAATTGAGGCTCTTGGAACTGGGTTAGTGCTTGGTACCCATATCACATAGGATTCTAACCATTTATTAATGGGTACAGTCCATTCATAATTCAATATCCTTGGCCCATAAAAACAATTAGCGTGGGTCTTCAATGTTCCCCCAATTTAATAGTCGGTAAACCCTTGTCCAAATATCGGTTTTAATGTGCAAAAATGTCTATTTCATTTTGGGTGGTTCCAAATTATCACCTAATCCTCTTTTATCATACACAAGCACGTCATTTCTCTTCCATTATTGTCAAGAGAAAAAGATAAGAGAAGTAGCTAATGGTAGTGACCTACAAAAGCTTCTTTCTTCTAAGGTTCTTCAACATTGAAACAGACCCAAGAAAAGAAGGAAGACCTAGAAATGGCAGTTAAGATTAAATTTTTTTAATTATAGAAGCAAAAAATACATATCCAATTATACATCCCAGTTGACCTTTGTGAAAGAAAAGGCTAAAAAGTGGGTCCCTATAAATTAGCTGATGGTTTCAAAATCAAAATCTATAGCCATGTGGTTTTGACACACTTCAAAAGTCAGCAATATAACACATCTCCCTTTCTTCCTTTTCTTATGCTGACATTCTGTTTTTTTTATGCAAAAATTAGTATTAATATAATAAATATTAATCTTTGGTCAATTTAAATGATAATTGAGTTTACAATGCTATTTTCTATTTTGTTTTCCAGATTTCACTGCCAGAAAATCTGCATTATTGTCACGGGGCTAGATTTGCTTCTTCCAAGAGACGAATTTCAATTTACAAATTGTTGATTTTAGACTACCCATAAAAATAAATAACTAAAACAAGTTTAATCATCTTATATATAAGGTACTGAGATTTGTAGATTTACTTTAAAAATAATTAATGTTCAATTTTAAGTCAATCTGACTATTATTTAACATTTACTAATTTAATAAACGTAAAGAATCAAAATAATTTCCATACAGTGTTAGAATTTGAACTTGAAATATCTTAATTTTAACGTCTCAAACTTAATCAATTGGACTAAGGAATTAATGGGTGATTAAATTAAATTATGTTAAATATATCATTAATTAGTTTTCTATCAATTCAAAATTGTAATTTTTTTTTTCTAAAATGAATTACGCGAGAGCACATACATCTTACTACCATGCAATCATGGCAACAAAAGAATCACTAAATTTTTATAGAGACGTGCACGCAAAACGAGGGCGATTATTTGTCCTCCACGCTGCGTTGCGATTTTAAAGTGGTTTTGTCCTCTTCTGTTTTTTACGCGTTTAGCGTTTAATTATAATAATATTGAAAAATATTGACTTTGACTCGCCATGTGCGGCCTCTATCAATAAACTCAGTCCAAAACCAAAAATATAATTGTTTGAAGGAGATTACAGTAACTTCCAATTGCCGCAATCAACGCTCGCTGTTTCCATTAATGAGTCAACGGCTCTTGAGTTAATTAGCTTCTCAACCATTGTATAAGTAATATTATTTATTAATAAAAAAACAACTTTATTAATGAAATAAAATTTTAATTTTCTTTTTATTTGTTTAAATATTTAATAGTAATTAATTAAAATAAGGTAATTCTTCTCAGTCACTTAAAAAAAACATAAAATTTGATGTTACAATCAATAAAAATACAAATTATATGAATAAATAATTACAATTGCTCATAATAAACTAGTGTTAATTGATGTGATTCTAATTTCTATGGCTGAAAAAACAAAAGTTTAGTTGATAGTGGAGGTTTTGACACTACAACATTAGAGATTAGGAAATTAATTTAGTCCTTGAAGATGAGTAAGAGGAGTATTAAACAACTAATATTGCTATAATGTTCTTGTAAATGTCAAAGAAAAAAGTTGGGAGTTGTTGGTTTTGGGAAAGCAAGCCATTTCTACCAAACTTTTTCTTTTGAATTTAATAGGCTTTAAAGTGTACAAATGTATCATACATATATATATAGTCCATGGGAAAATATATAACATTTTTATAATTAATTTTGCTAACTTAATAATTTATAATTTGACTGGGTCTAATCTAAAGCTGCAAAAGGTTAAGTATGTCTAATTACTAATTAGTGTGATTGAGTTGACCATCAAGACCAAAATCTAGAGGAAAGAGAGGGTATTAATAAGATATTAAACTAGTGACTATAAGATAAGTTCAGGTCTAAAAGCTATAATTAGTAGAAACCATAATAAATTTGATATTTAGGAGTTTTTGGTTAGCCGACTAAATATTTTTTTATTGTCGATTGCTAATATACACATAGTTAATTGAATTTTTTTTATATCATTTAGTTGGTAGAAAAAAAATTTTAATTGTGATAAATTTTTTTTTCAATCGATAAATCTTATAAATAACTATAACGATACGCTATTTAATAATTATATTTTTACATCAATTACACATTTAACAATCAGTCTACTAAATATTCCTTTAATTAATCTCATAAACAAACTGGAAAATCTAGCCATCATCCTGCTTTAGCAATAAAAATAATTAATAAGATAAAAGCAATAAGTGGATGTTCTTTAGAATATATATGTAAATTGTATTTGATAACGTAATAAGAAATTTAAATTCAGTTCATAACCACTATTAGTGGATTGATGTGAATGTTAATCTAGAAACAGAATCTTTATCAATGAAAAATTAACTAATATTTATATTTTAGAGGTTGGCTAAATAATCAAGCAAATAAATGAATCTTGAAATATACTTTAATTTCATAAACTACTAGAAAGTCGATAAATATTGATAAAATTTTTCATCGCTATTAACTGAAAATTCATCACTATTTTAAAATAACAACAATTTTTTTATCGCGATTTAAATAGCGAATTTTATTAATGATTTATCACTATTTAACAATAGAAAAAAATTACAATTATTTTTTATTTTTATCGCTAATTTTACCAGTAATTAAGTGAAATAAAAAATTATAAAAAAATCATCATCATTATTAAAGTATCTATCGTTGAACTGTCATTATTTTGTATTTTTTTATAATATTCTTATAGTTATTAATTGCATCGCTATTTATTTAAATTTAAATTATAAATAATTTAATTTCGTCACTAATTCATTATTGATCTTTATATATATATATATATATATATATGCAATATTTATGAATTTACTATAAATTGCATTAAATATGTAACTAAAAATATTAACATAAAGTTTAATTCGTAAAAGAAAAAGAAAAGAAAAAATATAAGTATTAATTTATTGATCATGAAGTCCAATATCACTCTTATGATTTTGCGGCTCATCAGTATAAGGTGGATCAACAGATGCAGGGATATCAACAGCAATAATAGGGATGGCAATTTTACTTCTATGGATGGATATCCGATTCATCCTAATTCGATTAATTATTTTGTTTAGAAAATGGAGCGAGTAAATTTTTTATTTTGTATTTGTGTCGAATTCGAATTGGATCTAGATAATAATAATATTCACTATAAATTCGATCCAATTATATATATTATATATATATTTATTTTTAAATATTTTATTTATATATAGTTTATATTTTTTTAATTTATATTTTTTATGTAAAATATAAATTATGTTATATGAATATTTGAAAAAATATATAAATAAATAAATACATATATATGTAAAGAAAAAAATATAAACAAATATATAAACAAATATTATCCAATCTAATTTATAATAAGATGAGTATTTCTATTTTTAAATAGATCAAATTTGAATTTTATAAAATTTATCTCAAATTTAACTCATTATTATCTCTAAATAATAAGTGTAGACGTATCAAGAGTAGTAGAAAGAACGACAAGGACAGACAGAGCAGCAACAACTGCATATCTAAGCTCATCATCCTCCAGGCAGTGAAAGTGTTGTTGTTGTAGTTCTTGTCGATCACGAAGTGACTCGTCTTTTTCTTGCACCAACATATCATATAAATTATAAGCCAACAAATTAGGAATTTTTTCCATAATTTCCCAATTAAATTCTAGAACGGCCGTTTCCATAACTAAATTGTGGAATGCATTCGAAGACTTTAACAGTGTTTTCAACTGTATCCATACTTAAAGTCTGGACCAGCCGTATCCATAACTAAATTGTGGAATGCATTAGATGTCCTAGTATTTTCAACTTCACCATGTAAGGTCCAGATAAAATAATTTGAAGCAAATATGGATTGCATCAGGTATAGTGTCACCATTTTCATATCTTTAGAATTGCGGTTTTAATGCTTTTTCCTATTGCACGGATACCTTATATGCATTTTGTTCGCATATTCAGATTGGCTAATAAACAAACTCAATAAATTTATCCAACCCTTTCATGAATTCATGGTGCAGAAGGTCATCCTTTAACCCACACGCAGAAGAGATTAACCATTCATAAAAGTGTTCCTATATAATTAATTAAAGGTAAATGATTATAACCATAAAGATGTCAAAATTTCGATAGCATTTTTCCATAGTTCTCTAAATAATCATAAAGATGTCAAAATTTCAGTACATTTTCGCATAGTTCTCTAAGTGCACAAATTAAAATACACATATATGTATAAACAGAAACTTTTATGTGTATCTCATTATGTATCCGAATAATACATAAGAGATGTTATTTAAATTTTATATACAAATATATGGAGAAGTTTATTATTATTTAATTATAAGGGATGATATTTTTGAACTGTTCACACTGAATAATTTAATAACCTCTTATTATAGTGAAAAGGAAAAGAAGTGATTTTTTAATATTTATTAAACTATCCAATTTTTTATAAATGTTGCAAAAAATCTGATATCATCATCATCATCATCTAGCTCGGTCTTTGAGTTAATACAGATAAATAATCACGATTCAAATGTTCAATCGCAGTCAAATAAAGATCGAACATGAAATAATTAATTTTTTATATATAATATAAAAAATATAAATTTTATAAATAATTTAATAGAATAATTTAAAATAAATTTGAATACAACAAATTTTATTTGATAAATAATATTAAAAATAATATTAGAATTTAAGATACCAATAAAATAATAGGTAATAAGAATTTTAAAAATAATGATTTTTTTTTTGTGTAAATTAAAATTAGAGACATATTAAATATTTATAAAGTATATCATAATTAATATATATTACTTATTAAAAATCGTGATAAATAAAACTATATTAAGATAAAGTAAATAGATAAGTAAATGAATGAGAATAAATTAAAGTAAACATTAATTGACAAATTTATTAAATAATATTTGAAATAAAATTTCAAATAATAATAAATATATTAATAATAATTATAATCTTTATGTATATAAATATATGCAAAGTAACAAATTCACCTTTCGTACAAATGATTAAGCATTAGTAAACCCATCATCAAATTCAAGTTCAAGCCGTGGTAGAAGCATTTTTTTTTATTTATATTTTCATAATTTCAAAATATAGAATTGGTTTATTCTATTCAATTGAACTAAATTAACCGATTACTTTGATCAGAGTTAACTTTAATTTTAACGATTATTTTGATCAAAATTAACTTTAATTTTAGTATAACTGGATAAAAAAATTTAATCAAACCGAAAATAAAATTGATTTCTGATTAACTGGATCCAAACGATCAGTTGATATGCAATTCTTACAACAATGGATATTACTCCTTGCAGTAAATACAATTTAACAACCACTAAATATATTTGCAACACAACACGAACCACAACCCTTAAAGGCTAATGATTTCTGTCCTCTTATAACTTCATTCATTCATCAATTATATATAGATGAAATAATCTTTACCTTTTTGTTTGAATGCATAGCCTGAAAAGTTTTTTAATTGATGATATTAATTAATAAAAATTAAATCATCTATTTGAAAAGCTCTACTGTATAGGTGGGCATGATGCATTAATAATGCTGGAATATTAAATGGGAAAATCATTGAAAAATAAACTTATTCTCAAAGCAACGTAATCAATAGGGACAAAATGTTTTCCTTTTTCTTCTTTATATGTAAGATATGTACAACAACGTTAATTCCTAAGTCGTTTTTGCTCTTTTTCTTTTTTTAACTTACCTGATTTTTTGTTTTATAGAAAAAAGAAAAGCATTTTTCCTTTCTTAAAATGCAGTTTTTTTTAAAAAGATTTATTCCATATAAGAATATATATATATATTTATAAATATATAATTATTAATATATAAAAATCATTAAATGAAAATAATTAATTGTTAAAAGTTGGATACTTTTTTATTACGAATGGCTGGACTTTCATTTCAAGTATAAGAAAAATACTCCAATTATTAAACCCATTGAACTACAAAAGCAACCTTATCTCAAAAAATGCAAAGCCTAGCCATGTAATCTGTGGATGGACATGAATCCATCAACCACATATAAACCTTTGCAATTATGTCTGATTTCTTGTTAACAAATAATTCAAAAAGTTTGACCTAGACAGGCTTTTGAACAATGCACTTAGATTCCCAAACACAAAACATATCGATCGGTACAGTTACTAGGGGTTAATCTTACATCGGACCCCACACTGCCAGAATATTTCAGAGTCGGTGTTCGATCATCTTTGTGTTCATTTTCATTATTAATTATAAGATTATGTCCGACGCGTTATTGCCTGCAGTGCTTTTGACTCGCTCTTGAGGTTAATTAATCCGTTAAGTTATAGCATGTGAAAGGAATGAAAATGAAGGTTAGGCTGAACTAACTATTGTTTGTCGAATTACTGTGTTTAGTGTTTGTCTCTTTTTTGGATCCCATACTTTCCCTCTAAGCAACACAAATCCAACTTTATTTTATTGTTAATTTGGATATGCATTTGATCTTAAGGAATTTTTTAATTTTACATTTATTCATTTATTCTTTTAAATAATACCATATGGTATAATTAACCTTTTCATGAACGAAACAAAAAAATTAATTCTAATTGAACCAAAAATTAAAATTTTTTATATAAATATAAAAAATTTTCTAGATCGAAATTATATAAAAAAATAAATTTTTGTGGGTCAAATAAATTTTTTCTATAAACTAAGATTTTTTATTTTTTTTTTGCTGGAATAAGCCAAACTTATCTGAACTTGAGGATCACTCCTTCCCTGTATACATTTATCTTTTCATTCAGATTAAAAGTAAATCATCTAAATATGATAAAAAAATAATAATAAAGCAAAAGAATCTAATTTCACAATTCAAATTTAATTATTAAGTCATTAAAGTTAAACTAAATCCACTCATGTTCCTTTGATTTGTTTTTCAATTTTATAGTATTTAATTTTGCACTTTAATTTAATTAACCAATAGTTGAGTTCAAATAATTTCACAAATTCTAACCATTCTTATAAGCTATTGAATTTATAATTTTATGATGAGTATTATCTTTTATTGCATGAAGATCAAATGGTTCAAATTATAACTATCTCTATCCTTTAAAAATTTCTTATGTCCAAAAAAAAATAAATTATCATGCTATAACTAAATAACTTAATAGGCAAGTTGTACAATACTATTCATATATTATAAACACTAAATTATAAATTCCGTTGAAATGATAATACATCCAAATGTTAGAAAAAGAAAACAGAGATTAATTTGAAATTTCAAATCGTAATTAAATAGAGATAATATGGGATAGGAATAGAGACAATCATCTATTAATTGGAAGTTTCTCATGACTGATTAAGATGTGACTATTATGCCTAGTCCGCACATTGAAGGAAGCTCATTTTTTTTTTTGAAAACTTTCTATTTTCAGTAATATATATATGAACTATAACAAAACTTATAGCACACAAAAGGATTAAGATGACAAGCAAATATTAATTGGTTCAGTGGTATTAAAAATAATTTTCAAAATTGTAGTGTCTTTAGTTTGAATTGTTGTCAAAATCAAATTTAAAAAAAAAAAAAAAAAAAAAAAAAACTTATACCATTCAAATAAATTTTCCATCTTGAATTATCAACTCTAAGAAAGTTCATAAATTTTCCTTATTATCTTCTTCATGGAAATGATGAGTAGGAAGTAATGATATTTTTAAATTAATATACAAATTAAATTTATTAAATAATTAGACTATATCAACGCATACAATAAATATAGTCATCAAACATTTGATTGCAAAAGAAGAAATGTAAATTAATATTAAAGAAGCATAAGTGAAAAGCTGTACAGAGCAGAGGGCGTGTTTTGGAAGCAAACCCTAAAAGAATTATACTAAAACCGCGTAAAGGTGCATGTGCTTTCAAACAAAAGAAAAAAAAAGAAGAAGAAAAGTCCGCTTATTTATTATGAAAAAGAAAAGAAAAACAATAAAAAACCATATAATAAAAATAAAAATAATGTAATTCTATATGTACCCATGAGAAGCAACAGAAACCTTACAATTGGTATATTTTTTGCATTTCTCTGCCTTTTACATGTCCACACATCGAACTAATTAAGCTATCTAGAACTAGGAGCGATGGTGACCTTATAAAGTTTCACCAAAAGAATACAATAATTTCCCTCTTTTTTTTTTTTATAATTTAGATGATCAAGTTATTTATATATATATATAGATAGATAGTTTAATAAGTAAATGAGAAAATTATTTTTTAAATATTAAAAATTTCAAAAAATTTAAAAATATATTTTTCACACTCGATTTATATATTAAAATAATATTTTATAGGTGATAATTCAATAATTAAACTTTGGTTACTAAAATAAGAAACTAATTTGTTTACCAATTAAACAAAGTGATTAGGCTTTTTAATAATATATATTTATATCAATTGTACTTGAATAAAATCCTTTTTCTTTTAAATGGTGGTGATGAGGAAGTTTTTGGAATTTATTTCCGTAATATCCAGGTTGTACCTTGAAATGACCATTATGGCTTTTTATGACCAATCATATTCATATATAATGGTAAAAGAAAAGAAGATATTTATGGGGTTATGACGCATGAATTGATGGATCACTTAGTTAATATGCACAACATTGAAGTTATTAATGGATGATCACGTCTAACTTTCAGATCATCCATTTGAATTTGATTAGTTGAATATTAACATGCATACATAAAATAGTTACTGATCCATCCCTAAAAAGCAGATGTAAGCTATAGAGTTTATATACAATCAAATTAACATTACTTGTTATGATAGGAAATTAACCAAATTAAAATTCAAAAATTATATTATTATGGAGGCCTATTCTCGTCAATCTGTTTAAGCAAATAAGCTAATTCATTGACGATTATTGTCAAAAGAGAAACTAGAAAAAAACAAAAAAAGGTGCAACAACCACAACAAAAATATAATTAAATAAATGAAATGAATATAGAACATTCTTCGTTACTAGAATGAAATTGAGAAGGGTATGGACTAAATAAAATTAATTACTGTTAATTTCTTTTTTGTTAACGCTTTGAATAAAACGGTGTGGATTGTGGTCAATTTACGGTGTTGGCTTGTCGGTAAGAAGCGAGAAAGATAAAATAGAGTTTGATGACGCGGAGATTATGTCAGCATGTGCATTTCATGTCAGGCGCTGGACCACACGTACCAGAAACTTCTTTCGCACGCTCGAAACAAGGTCATTAATTTTCCCCCTCTACTTCATTTCATATTTCATATAAATATAAGCTTTTCTTGCTCTTTTTTCCAAGTCTTTTCTTGGTGTGGAAAGTTTTTGTCTGGAAGTATTGTCGTGTATTACAGAAATACCCTAAAAATTTTCTTTTATTATTATTTTTCAATTGAATTGGATGTTTCAAAATGTCAAACTAATTCCTATTATATAAATTACATATTATCAAGGATTTAAAAAAAAAAAAAGGTATAAGATCATAAAAAGACAGGAAAATAAAATCTTTCTTAATTTGAATAAATTTTAATAAAATTTACAGTATTAAAAAATTTCTTTATCCAATAATTAACTTGCATAAATAACGAAATAACTTCATTTATATCAATTATCGTATCTAACTCTACATAAATAAAAAAGCAACATATAATATGATTTAGAAAAGGTTTAACATTATTATGGCTATACAATACATCAAGAGATATATGGGTTAAAATGTTTAATTAATTATGGATTTGTTTTTAAAATTCATGTGATTTGACATGATATGGTTTTAGAATATGAGGAAATGTTGGAGATATGGTATCCAACAAATTTGTCACAAATAACAGAAAGCCAACTTGCACAATTTAAAAAATATAAGCAATTGTACCCTACTTCAATTTAACATATATATATATATACACTATAGGACATGCTAAATTATTGTCAGCATTTACAAAATTAGACGACAAGGGTGATTTAAGTAATTTGCAGTAAATAATTTTACCGTTAAAAAAAAAAAAGGCGAGAGAGAGAGAGAGAGAGAGAGAGGCGCCCGGCAGATGAACTCGAAAAAACGGTGGGAGGCAGCGATTGCATGCAAACGAGTTAAGGAAACACCCTTTTTCAGCTGTCCACGTGTATCCAAAAATGTAATTTAGAAGGAACCGGTTAAACCAGTCAAAAATCCGCGTAAGAAGATGTGAATCCAAGAGGAGTCGTGTCGCAATTAATGTAGAACACCGGCCCAAATCCGCTACCCTCCGTACTAAAGGGAACTGGCAGATGCCGGTTATCATCCAATGGGAAACCTCATTACTCCAAGCTGTTGTCCAAAATCTAAACCCAAAGTGACCATTCACACTTGGAAAATAAACAAGTAAACAGTCTCCATTGGCTTCACTTTCTCTTTCTATATCTTATTTTTGTAATAAACTTTAGAAAGAAAGAAAGGAAGAAAAAAAAAAAAGAGAACAAGTGCTGCACTCAAATGAAATGAAGAAGCAGAATATGTGCTTTTGATAATTTTATAAATATAAAATTTTTCTATGGAGAAGAGAGAAGAGCAAATGATAAAAGCTGAGAATTATCTGGGAAATTCGACATTCATAACAAGTAGTGAAGAGATGCTTAGTGGTAGTATTAGTAGTAGTTTTGCTTTATCATCTACGATACCAACGACAACAAGAACAACAACAACAACAACATCATCAGGCATCTTTGACATGATGATACCATGTGATATTGGTGACAAAGAGTTTTCAAGTTTTATGGAGTTGCTTGATAGGAACCAAGACTTTGGTCCTTCTTTACTCGATTGGTTTTCCCCTCCGATTCTTCCTCATCAACAACAACAACCATTACCTTCACCAACATCTACTGTCCCTGAATCATCCGAGGTCTTGAATACTCCGGCTACTCCTAATTCACCTTCGATCTCTTCGTCCTCTAACGAAGCAGGAAATGATGCTCAACCTAATAATAAAGCTGGAGAAGAAGAAGATCAAGATCAAGACAAGAACAATAAACAGTGAGTGGATTTTTTGTTTTTTTCTTTCTATTTTTTATGTTCTTCATTTAAAAAAAAAAAAATTTGTTCTGTTTTATTCTGTTTTATAAAATTAATCAAATTTGAGTATATAATTAATTGTTGTGTTTGTTATTGTTTTAATGGTGATGAAAGTATAAATTTATAATGTTTATGGGGGTGTTTAATTATTAGGTTGAAACCGAAAAAGAAGAACCAGAAAAGGCAAAGAGAACCAAGATTTGCTTTTATGACAAAGAGCGAAGTTGATCACTTAGATGATGGGTATAGATGGAGAAAGTACGGCCAAAAAGCAGTGAAAAACAGCCCTTATCCAAGGTATCATCAAAATAAAAAAAAAAATCCCCCATTTTTTTTTTGATTTACATATACATGTAATATATTAATTAAATCTCACTATTATTAATTACTTGTGTTGCAAGAATATGCAATGCTTTTTGGGATATAGATTAGAAAATTCAAAAAGTTTGTTAATTTATAATAACTTGATCAATTGTTTTTGCAGGAGCTACTATCGGTGCACTAGTGCAGGATGTGGTGTGAAGAAGAGAGTAGAGAGATCATCAGAAGATCCGACGATTGTAGTAACAACATATGAGGGGCAACATACGCATCCAAGCCCAATAACACCAAGAGGAAGTATTGGACTTTTAGCTGATCATTCAGGTGGTTTTGGTGTTGCAACTAATAATAATAATTCTTCGTGTTTTGTTGCTCCACAACCTCAGTACCAGCAACATGCGTATATGTACAGTTCAACTCCTTGTCTCAATATCAGCACTAGTTCGAATCAAAACCCATTTTCTATTCAAGAAAGACGCTTTGTTCCTTCACCAGCTTCTTTGCTTAGAGATCATGGACTTCTTCAGGATATAGTGCCTTCCCAGATGAGAAAAGAGACTACAGAGGAATAGAAAGGAAAGATTAATTAGTTTCTGGTATGTAATTCTCTAACCGAATATCATGAATGACTTTATGAAAGAGAAGGTTTTGTCTCTGAAGAACCTTATCGTTGGAAAATGATGACTAGCTTCTTCTTTTTTAGCTTATTATTATGCCTGGAGGACTAGCTAGTTACTTAATTCCTTCTTTCTTTTGTTTCTTTTTTCTGTGTTATTCTTTGTATTCAGAGATATATTATCCGATTATGGAGATAATTCAGTTTTTATTTAATCCTTTTTCCCCTCTTTAAATAGTAGGTATTCAGTTTCTTTAATTAATTCCTCTTCTTAATTCTTCTTCTTTGCTTAGTTAATTATCTTTATCTTTATATATATGTAGTTATTTATTATATGCACGTGTATTGACATTAGAAAGTGGTATATATACATATTTAGGGTTAGGGTTTTTCCTATCTAATAATCTAATCTAATCTAAGAGAGTCAGTTTAAACTTTATAACTTAAAAGTTTTTGAATTTGATCTTTTTGAAAATTTACTGTTGCAATAACTTTGTATATAGTTTATAGAGCATGTCACGATCCTAATTGGCAGGCATTAGATTTGAATTTCATATTGAAAATATGGAATTCTAGTACGACATTATATGAACTCTAATTTTCCAATCTAAACGGTTAGCTTTTAACGTATGATTATCATAAGATCCATCAGCATTAAGCTTTATGAATGATGGAATTTTCTTCCATTTTAAGCTACAGAAACAGATTGGAAATTGAGGCATTGAATGATGATGTGAACATTTAAGTAAAAGAAAAAGAGAGTGATTTTGCGACTGAAAGGATGGTGAAAGATTTTGGTAGGGATATGGGATTGCTTTAAGCATTATGGAAAATAACACCTTGTGTTTCTTTACTCATGGCCATCAGAGTTGTTAAGTCCTTGTCCATATTGCATTGTCGTTCCTATGATATGTATATATTTTCATGACGTGCTTCAAAATTTTCTACTTACAGCCATACATGGTCTGTAGCGACTAGCTACTCACTTGTTATGTCTAATCTATGGGACTACTTGGAAAGACACCCACTCTCATCAATGCCCAATTGAATTACTGCGCTATAAATCTTTTCTCTGTGCCTATAATTTAATTTTCCAATCCTTTTACTGAAAACATACACACACACATATATATAATTGATAATGTTCAAATATTAGATTTTGTTTGTAGATTAAGGTGGAATTAAAAAAATTATTTGGATGATCAAACTTAATTGGAGAATAAAAAAAATATTTTTTTTTAATGTTTTATAATAATTTTTCTTAAAATAATAATAATTAATTATATTTTTTATAAAAATATATTTTTAATTAATTGATCTTTTATAGGATAATCATTAATTAAATAATTTTAATATTTGAAATCATTTATAAATATTTAATTTTGGTGACTAATAAAAGATTTAAATAAATTAATTAAAAAATTATATAGAAATAATATGAATATTTTCAATTGATTTGGGACCAAAACCCTTGTCTTTCTCCTAATTATGTCCCTATGTGGATCAACTATATGGATCAAAGTCTCAGTAGAAGAAAAATTATATATATGAATGGATGATGATGTGAAGAGATTCATCAAATGTCATGTTTTATATATAGCTGAAGAAGATATAGCTTCTTGGAATTGTGGAGCAGGATTTATGTTTGACAACTAGCAAAAGTAATGATAAGGTGATGTGGAAGAATTATTATTTTTCCAAAATGTCAAATCAATATCCCTAATTTTCCAATATCTGCTTAACCTTCATTAATTTAATCAAGATTAATTAATTTTCAAATAATAATAATATATCTTCCAATTTCAATATATATACACTAAAAATATAAATTAAATTTCAATATATTCCTGCATATAATATACAAAATTCTGAGCATATGAAATTTTTTACATTCATTTACACTTGTAATCTTAATGATATATTTATATATAGGCCACCTTGACATGTATATTTTGTGAATCGTTTTAGTAGAAATTTTAGATGGGAGAATTAAAAAAAAAAAGAGTTTTTTCTTAGTATTGGGGAATGAAAATTAATTTCGGGTCTATTATTTAGAAAAATATACATACATTTAATGTTAGATTATATCTCAGGATGTAGAAAAAAAAAAGATAGCTAGTATATATAAGTAGGTTAAATAATAATAATTAAAAAGAAGAAGAAAAGAAACAATGAAGAAGAAGATCATGGATAAAGATTTATACATATTCTTGTAACTTTGTCCATGCTATATTGCAGTGAATATTCTTTAAATGATGGGAGGAAGATTGTTTGCTTTTAAGCACCTTTTTATTGGAAAGTAGAAATAATTTGGAAAATTTGCAACCCTAAAGCTAACCTCTATCGTGCGTGTGTTTATTAGAAAAAAGGTGCAACCGAGTTAGAATTTTCTTGTGTGATTATATGCACACCCTATACTTTTTAAATTACCCACTAATTAACTTTTCATTTCCTGTTGGGATTTCGTATCATTTACAGTTTTTTCTACTATGTGCCTTTTCCCCCTCAAATTAATTAGCTTTTGATGTATTAAAGTTAGCCCACCTTGCTTTCTTTTTTTCTTCTTTCATGAAATATATAATAATTGATAATTAGTCACTTAAATATATCTATATATATAATTAAGAGAAAAATAAGATCATATGAAGCCTCAAATTTAAACTTTTAAGTTGAATGATTTTTTGATAATTGACATCTTCTAAAATCATGATTCCAGAAGCAACAAATAAATCAATTATGTACTTGTTCATAAATTTATATATAGTGAAAGCTAGATTCCTGGCATTGCCAATGGGATTATAATATAATGGTAAAAGAATTAAGACCATGCATGGTGCATTTGAGGAAAGATGTAGATACTCATCCAACTATTTTACTATACTTTGGAATCAAATACTAATCAAAACATAATTAATCATTAATCTCCAGTTTCTCATAAATCGATACTCTTGGAATATTGCATATATATGCCTCTTAATTAATTTGTTACATGAATTTATTATGCATTTACCACCATAGATTTTAATTACTTTGTTTGTTAAAACTACAGCATCAGTAGGAGAATGTATATATACTAATTATGACAATATTGAATATTTTATTTTTCCTCTCATATGAACACATACTTTGATTGTCAAGGTGATGTGATATGCTTTGCTAATTCTGAGAACGAAAATAAATATATATATATATATATTTTAATTTCAGGACTAACCTAAATAAATAATCCTTCAATAGAATCTGGTCCTTCTAGCAGGGATTCGTAATTAGAGGGGCTGAGGTGGTGACCACACTATACGACCATGATTAAGCAATTAAATAATAATGTCATTATATAAGCATAGACGTCCAAGTATTTATATATATATATACAAGTTGGAACATGTTATCATGTTTTGGACCCATTTCGTATTTGGATTCAAACAAACAAAAAGAATCATAAATTATCCTTCCATGAAACTTCTAATTAAATCTAAAATATTAAGACTTGTGTCTTTTTTTTTTTTCCAGAAAAAAGAAAAAAATATTTATATCTGTTTTCTAATGATTTTAGGTTTGACTTTGTTCCCAGTAAGTCAATATATATATATATAAAGTTTGTAGCAAGAAAAAAAAATGATATTATCATTATTATCTTCTCCAATTCTTATGAAAAAAGAAACAAAAGTAGACAGAAGAAGGGCCCAATTGCATTTTGAATACAACCCATTTAAGAAATGGGCTTAGTAAAAGTTTGTTGGAGAAGTTGTATTCATTGTGAATTGTGATTGAAAAATTATTTTTGGTGGAAAATTTTTACTTGTATATATAGCAAATTAAAATATTGATATCTTTTTATCAGATAAAAAATTAAAAAAATAATAATATTAATTAAAATATTTCACTAATTATTAATTTAGTGTATAAGATAAACTTATAAACAAAAAATTTTTCATTTATGATTGTGGTGTTATATTGATATCTAATATTTTCCAATAATTTCTTTCGAACACATCTTTTCTAATAAATATATATTCATAAAAATAAAAATAAAAGACACCATAGAAGTACTGAATTATTGAATCTTTTATAAAAATCAATTTTCAAAATGTTGAAGTTAAATTTTTTATTATTGTAAAAAAATTAAAGGATTTATTTAAAATAGAATATGAATTTAGATTTGCATTTCATATTAAAAACACAAAAAAAAAAAAAAAAAAAAACTAACATGATATCAAAATATAATATTTATATATTTTAGATGACTATTTATGGAAATATGTCCAAATTTCTAATATTTTAATTTAGTGACTTACTCGTAAGTTGAGGCTTAATTAACAACATATTTCTTTCCCCCCATAGAATTTGCATAGATGAATCCTTCAAAAGAGTGGCAAAAAGGCAGAATTATTGTTTCCCTGTGACGCAGAGAAAAGGACCCCTTTGCATTTAATGTGGAAGAGTTCAAATTTCAAAAACTCAACTGCCATTAAATCTTACTGAAATAATCTCTGTAGAGGGAGAGAGAGCACATGGCATTTGGTAGTAATGAAGAACTTGACCTCTTCTAATCAGTTAACTCACTTGCTCCTTTTCTACGTACTTCTTCTATATAATGGAAGCCATGACCACACTAATTAATTAACTCAAATATCATTTGTATTGTTTAAGCCCATAATGGCAAAGTACTGCTTACTGTCATCTTTCTGTTTTATAATGCTTGAGCTTGTAATTGTATTTGCAAACACACCTGAAACTGCCTTGAATAAAACCTGTGCTGATGATTTTGGTTTTGTTCTGCAATTTAACATTTACCAACAAAGCTGTCCAGAGGCAGAAGCTATCATCTCTTCTTGGGTTGAAATTGCTATCTCCCAGGACCCAAGAATGGCTGCTTCCTTGCTTCGTCTTCACTTCCACGACTGCTTTGTTAATGCAAGTCAGCATTCATGTTTCTTATATATATATATATAGAGAGAGAGAGAGAGAGAGAGAGAGAGAGAGAAAGAGCTTTTTAATCTGTAATGGTAATTATACTTAATTAATGTGCAGGGCTGTGATGCTTCAGTGTTGCTTGATGATACTGACAACTTTGTGGGAGAAAAAACTGCACCACCCAACTTGAATTCATTAAGAGGATTTGAAGTGATCGATACAATTAAATCAGAACTGGAATCTGTTTGTCCTGAAACTGTTTCTTGTGCTGATATTCTTGCTATTGTTGCCAGAGATTCTGTTGTTCTGGTTTGTGTTTCATCACTCTATATGGATCTCTTAATTAATTAATTAATGGTTTCCGCTAATCTAAGATTAAGTAAAATCTATTTGCAGTCAGGTGGACCAAGTTGGGAAGTCCAGATGGGTAGAAAGGACAGCTTGAGTGCTAGCAAAATTGCAGCCACTAACAATATTCCAGCTCCAAATTCTACAGTGGCAACACTAGTGGTTAATTTCCAAAATCTTGGCCTCACACTAAATGATATGGTTGCACTCTCTGGTATTCTTACAAAACTTAATTAACATATCATTAGTGTTTGAGGAAATTAATTTGATTCATTTCATTGCTTATTTTACATTGTATGCAGGTGCTCACACTATAGGAAAAGCTAGATGCGCTACTTTCCGCTCTCGGCTACAAGGCACTGGCAACTCTAATAATGGCCCTGATGTTAATTTGGATTTCATCGAGTCACTGCAGCAGTTATGTTCAGAACAAGACAGCACCTCAACTCTAGCCCACCTTGACTTGGTGACCCCAGCCACATTCGACAACCAATACTACCTTAATCTTCTGTCAGGACAAGGATTGCTTCTGTCCGACCAGACTCTTGTGACTGACGATGATCAATCACGCCAGATCGTTGAATCCTATGCAGAGGATACAATGCTGTTCTTCGAGGATTTCAAGAATTCAATGTTAAAAATGGGAAGCTTAGGGCCACTGACTGGGAGCAACGGTGAGATACGTAGGAACTGTAGGATCGTTAATTAAAAATCTAAGCTAAAAATATGGTAATGTCTGTAGTCCAGTTCGTTCCAAGGTTACCGTATGCTTTAATATAGTAAAATGGGAGATTATGGATCAATAATGGTTGATAATTGAACGAGCATCTAAATTTGGTACAACCCAGCTTTAATCAAATAAACGCAGCAAAGAAGGAATTTTAAAGAGGCCGGTATTTTTCATGGGGAATCTATTGTCACCTAATACTATATCAATTCCAGGCACAATATAGGATCTAACCTACGAATTACAGTAACTAGTAAACATGTTATTTCAATTTAAACAATATTACACTCGGGGCACCACTTGCTCCATTTACTAATGGCACATAACCTAAATTTACTAACCCAATTAATTGGGACGGTAAATTCGCACAATTAACTAAGAAAACAAAATGCTGGAAAAAACCATTACAGTTGCATCTCATTTAGCATTTTTAAGCTCATAGCAATTGCCGCTATTGCCTTCCCTTCCTTTGCTTGACACCATTCTCTCCCTAGGCATTTCAATAGCAGCAACATATCACCCATCAGCTAGCGGCCTTGGGATCTAATCTTCCAGTTCACGTTCCTGGAGATAAAATCAACACGAGATTCAGAAGAAAGCAAAGAAAGAAAACCATAAATTGCAAAGTACATTTTTTACAACTATCCTCCAAAAGAATCTTCTACTTGATGAGACTTAAAGACCTTTCAGCCTATCACTCCCCTGATATTATCAAAATTATTAAAATTATGATGGCAGATACGGTATTGAATATCCACTTCAACCATTCCACGTCGGAGGGAAAAACATAACTTTCTTCAGACTAACATAAAATACATTAGAGCCAGATTTAATTACCAGAACCAGCTGCCTTATGCTTCCACATCCATTCCTGAGAAGCCTGAGGTCCCTGCTACAGAAAACATCTTCAGAAACAAAGAAGAAATGTAAAATTTCAGAAAAAATAAGGAACAAGCAAAGCATTGGATACCTGGAACCGTGTTGGATCATTGACTGAACTAGCAGCTGCAGGTAATCGAGTATAACCAAGTTCCTGCACAGCCAGAAAGATTGAGAGGAAAGATTGAAAATTTAAAAACAGTGAGCATCATGAAATCCTAACAAAATGGTAGGATGAACCATGTAGAAGCTATATTTTTCACTAGTGCCACAATTGGTACATTATAAACTTCCAACAAGCAAGAGACTAAAACATCACACAATTAAATTATTATATAAAGAACTAAATGCATTGCAACAGACTTTCTATTTCCCCCTTCATCCTTTTTTTTTTTTTAAAAAAAATCCCTTTTCATGCTAAAGAGTAAAGAACTAAATGCATTGTTACAATACTTTGTGCAAGTAAAACCAATTTTGAATGGCATAAAATCCACTTCCACAATTTGCAATGGAGCCATCTGACAATTCCAACAATTGGACCATCCAGAGAATGAAAAGACTCGAAACATGAAGATACCATTACTTAATGTAGACTGTCAAGCTCAACCAAAAATATTTCTCTAAGGTATCTTTTTCTTATTAACACTTGCACAATTTGATACTGATTAACTAGACAGATCATTTGCCCTTGATTCATAGCATTTGCATTAACTTTAACAGAAAAGGAAGTTTTATGAATAACTCTCGGCTCCATTATATGATCTTCACAAAAGCCAAATGAACTTGGTTGATGACAATACTTTTGCTTGATATTAACCCAAAATCAGCAACCCTGATCTACATTCTTCTGTAAAAATTTCTTAATCAAGTAATATTTCCACGTGCACAAATACACAAGTAGACAGTCATAGCATGTGGTTGCAACAGAAGACCAACCAGAGGTCTCACAGTTAAACAACAAATAGCAACCAGAAAATTAGATGTTCGTATTAGGGGCTCAACATATACATAGTTCTGGATTCATTAGATAAGACTGCAATTTTTAAAAGACAAATGCTTGAAAGGCATCATTGATATCCTAGCAAACCATGACATGCAACTGTTTTAAATGCAGATGATATTTACCTGAGCATTTTGTTGAGCTCTAACTCCAGAAGCAGTGAACTAGATTTCCACACAATAGAGTTAGATGGAAAACCAACTATCTAATTAATGGCTATAAAATTCATATAGACAACTAACCGATGAAGGAAAGGAAGGTTGTTGCAGCTGCTGCTGCTGGTGAAACTGTGTTTGGAATTGAGCTTGAAGCGGCATCTGTTGTGCTTGTGGCACTTGATGGGCCAGAACTTGAGGGTTTGCCTGGGCTTGAGGCTGTTGAATTGGAGGTTTTTGTTGCAGCTGTTGTTGCTGCTGTTGTGATTGTTGCTCAAATGATGTCAACTCCTCTGGTTTCTCCCACTGTCCGTTATAAACTCATTATTTAGTTTGAAGATAAAATGCCTGCAGTAAAGCAAGTCAAGTGATCGGTTTCTCACCCGGCTTTCCCGAGTCACACTGTTATAATAGTACTTGAACCCCTCAGGAGAAGTATGCTCTGTCCAATTGCACTTTGCAGGAGCGACTGGCTGGGGTATTACAGGTGCAACAGAAACAGACGAAGTAGATGGAGGAACATCTGCTAGTGTACTAGGAGTTGTACTAGCAACTGTTTGTGGTAGAATCCCTGGCCACTGGGAATGTAGTGAAGGCAATATTCTTAGCACAAATGACAATACTATAGAAATTCTACACAAACGGACAGCATAATAACAAATTTAGAACTACGATGCAAATATGGAGAGAAAAATTTGTATAATTGTAAAGATTAAATGAGGTAAAGAGCATTTATCTTAGAAGTAGGAGTAACATGGTCACCTTCCCAGCCTAGCTACTTTCAGGAAAGAACTATATCTAGTCATAACATCAAGGAGTATATTGCAGGACAGCACCTCTAGTTAGCAAATCCTAACATGACAAATTGGCAAGTGGATATTTACTAGATGAAAACAGCATCCACCAATGATGGACAGATTAAGAAAATTTTGTACCAGTAAAACTTGATTATAACAATCAAACGCATCAAAATTATGTTTCCGTATCCATTTTTAACAACTAACATCGAGCAGTTATTTCAGTCATTTCTGTGCAACAATCTTGCAGCACCAAATACATAATTTTCCTCAGTTTTAACCAAAAGGCACATAATGATCCCAGGGCCTAAACCCAAACAATGACACATCCTTCACCATCGAGCTAATCCATCATTGGCCCTTTTATCTCTTTTTCCTTTTTATTTTTTAAGTTAAAATGCAAACTCTCGTACCCTCTAATCCAGTCATACCTGTTGTTTAGTAGGCTGGGAACTCTGCTGCACCTTTAAACCTTGGTTTGATGGCTGCATCATCTGATATTGTTGTTGCAACTGCGAGAATGCCTGCTGAGATGACTGAAAGGTTGCCTGTAGAGTTTGTGTCTGTTGCGACAGCATCTGAGCTAACTGAGAAGGGGACTGCTGAAGAGGCTGAAGCAGTTGCTGCTGGGCAGGAGCAGGTATCTGCTGTTGATTTGTCATACCAGACACAGAATGGGATTGTAGATTGATATTCAAAGGCACTTGTAATGATGTACCAGATGTGGCTCCCTGCTGGAGCTGAGGTTGAGAGGCAGACAACTGTCCACTCATACTAAGGTACTGCTGCGATGGCAGTGCTTGACTGAAGGGTGTTTGACTAGCATTAAGTGGAGCCTGTAACTGACCAACATGGGAAGTTTGTGTTTGTGAGTAAGATGTAACTTGAGGGTGCAGTTGAAGAGGAGGTGGTAAACCCTGAGGAGATTGAAGGGGTTTCTGAGGTTTCTGTAGTGGCGATATTTGCTGGCTTACTGGTGGAACTTGCTGTAAAGGCTGGTTAAAACCCTGCATGAAAAAAAATCAGCAGCATTCTCAAGTCATTCTAGGAAGATCGTGGAAGTACATGTTGGCATGAAAAGATATTTATCACATGCCTGTTGTGCAGTAGAAGAAATCACATGTCCTGGAGGAGCACCATCAGAACCGCCACTAAAGGGGCCACCCTAAAGTTCACCAACAAAAGCATGGAAAGAGTTTTGAGCTAAAAGGAAAAAGGGTCTGAATACTGAGCATGTAACAAAAGAAACCAGTGTGCAAATAATTAACAGGAAAAATTTAACATATGCAGTAAGTCAGGACCCACAATTTGAAAGCTCCAACTAAGAATACCAATGTCAAATGTAAGAAGAAGTTGATTAGATCATCAGTAGACTGTCATACAAAAAGTATTCTTTCAATTGAATGGCAAGACAATATTCCAGTTCACAGTAAACCACCACCACCACCACCATCAGCAGTAGAATTCAGATAACCACCAGTTTCCCTTACCTGATTTAAAGGCATTGTCAGGTCAGACCTAGGAAGCAACTGACTCCCAAAACTGCAGACACCAGCATTGGAGGAAGGTCCCATATTCTGTGGATTCATTTGATGCCATGCATTGGGTGGGCCTCGATCACCCATAGGGTCACCAAAATTGGGTGCCGGTCTAATAAGAGTGAGCATGAAAACCATGGTGTTAAAAAATACATGCTGAAGTGACAAAGCATTATCACCATAATGAGAACTGGAAAAATACCTGGGCCCTGGAGCTTGAAATCGAGGACCAAAACCAGGACCTCCAAATGCAGGACCTCCCCTGGGAGAATTAAAGAGATATTGGTGTAAATCACAAATAGGCAAGAAAAGCATCTATAATCCCAATTTTGATGTAAAAGATATGCATATAAGACCTTCAACGCCCCTGTATCCCCCTTTCAACCCCACAAAAAGAATGAAAGAATAAAGAGAGAAATGTAATAAACTGAAACTGAAACGAATAAAATTGATATCAACAAAAAACACCTTGAATCTCCAGGTCTCGGCCTCTTAGGATCAGCAAATCGAACAGTCAATGGTTGATCACAGCCCTAAAATTCACAAAATGGAAATAAATGCACAACCCTTAAAACATATTCATTCAGTTAAGTCACTTAGCACCAGGAAAAGAGTGCTTACTCTCATTTTGTAGATCCCATTAAGACCATTTATAGCTGCCAACGCAATTTCTCTATGAGAGTATTTTACAAATCCACATCCTTCAGCATCATTAAAGCAAAGCAACAGAAAAATAGAAACATTATGACATTAAATTCATGTAAACAAAACACCATTAGAAAAAAAGAAATTATCCAAGGTAATGAATTATCTTAATCATATCAACCATCTCATACCATCTAAAGACTAAATTAAGAAGACAGTCTGTAATTTAGCAAATGTTTTAGGCAAAGAAGAATATAATTATTTTAGAATCAGATATTTGATTTAGTCCATAAATTTCTTAAGGAATAAACATGATAGCATGGCAAAGAAAGCTCGTCTGAGTTAGTCTACAAGTATCATGAGGGACAAATGTGCTCACAACATGGCCAAGACAAAGAAAGCCAGGGCCAAAAATCAAATCCTCAATACAAAAACAGGCACATAATGTTTTGTTCAAAATAAAGGAGTGAAGAACGCACCACGGCTTTGCTTCATTTCATCGCGCATTAGGTAGACATCTTCAACATGGCCATACATCGAAAAAATCTGAAGAAAGAAGGTTTAGTTACTGGTTTTAAATTATTCATGCCTTTGCAGAAAAAAGTACACAGCTAACAAGACTCGTATGTATAAAAAGAAGGGTCAATTCATCTGATGATCAGAGCAGAAAAGCAAATTTTACTTCTCTGCTAGGAAAGGAAACAAAAGTTTCCTCTATGCCAAGTGTAATTTAAGGGGTAGGGTGCAGGGACAGATACAAAATTTTTCGGAAGAGGAAGGAGTGGGGGGGGGTGGGGGGCCAAATTAGAAGTAACGAAAAACACAAAAAATTTTGAAGTTTTTGTTAATAAATTAACATTAAAAAAAATGTAAATTAATTTTTTGTT